>JAWDEX010000017.1:132334-153155 GCA_035221805.1 Trichilia hirta
TGACTGGGCTTACACACATTCGCTCACTTACGCTGTCCCCCCTCAGCTCACCCTAGCCCCGGGCCTTTTGCTCTTCTAACGTAAGCTCCAAGGCTTCACACCAAGTCTTCACTGACATAATATGCATGCTTAAGTAGGGTCAGGCGGAACCGTTGTTGCCTGATGGGAACTTCCCCCATATTGCTATCAATGTCTTCATGTCGCACGACCTCTTAACATTACACCACTGAATCCCCAATCCTTTGCTTGCTGTGCAGTGACAGTACCAATATCCACTAATCGTTGTTTCCAGATACGGTTGCCGGTTGACATCTCTTCTAATTCGTCGATACGAGAAGCAAATTGTTGTGTGGAGGAATCAATATCTCGACATAAGCCAAGAGGCAGATCTTGTGCCACTCCACCTGGTCGTATGAAACTGGCATGCATCCTGGCTCCCGAGACTCTTTCATAGAATTCCAACAATTTCTCCCGCTCCTCAGAAGCCCACAGGAACGGAGTTGATGCTCCCACATCCATAGCATGAGTAGTTAAAGCAAGTGAATGATTTGAAATTCGAGTTATTTCACGGAATAACACTCGTATATATTGAGCTCGTAATGGTACCTCGCAATTCAAAAGTCTCTCTACGGCTGAAGAATGAGCGTGTTCTTGGGCCATCATAGAAACATAGATAGGGTCGACGACGGAACGAACAACGAAACTTTTCGACAGCTTTTTCGTACACGTTCACTTGCATCACATACACAAGTGCTCTCTGAACCGTGCAATAAGGTCACCCATAACACGGCTCTCCCACTTGAGTTACCTTAGCCCCGGGCCATGCTATTCAATGATATTGGAAAAATGGCAGCGTAACGTAACAACTAGTATTGAAAGCTGGTCGCCTTTTGAGGGACCTTTCAATAGGAGCCCTACTTCTCTCTTTGCGACCTCATCACTTCAATTTAAGCGCAAACCAATTTCTTTCTTAGTCACCGGGCGGAGCGCACCTTTGGTACTTCAGTAGGGCGAGCTGTTTGATAGTGACTTCTTTCGTTTGGTAGGGCGACGAAAGGCTACTTCAATCTAGGAAACAGCCGGAAACTCGAGAGGGTCGCCTTTGGAAGCGTTCGCCGGTAACCAAAGCGTATCGTTCCCGCAACCACTTTGGTACTTTGCTTATAGCTTTTTTAGGTTATGCAATAGAAGGGAGGCTTAGCTCTGGATCCCCCCTGCTTGTAGAAATGAATGTATCAGAAGGGGGCTGGGTTCGATTTCCGGGCCGGGCGGGAGGTGAAGGCCATAAGAGAGCCCTACCGGCAAGGAGAAAAAGGCGCTGTCATCTATGAAGACCAGTTTCCCGAGGCGTTGGAAATCCAGACCGGCTCAGAGAATCACTGGCGCTATTTAGCCCTTCGTTTCGCCAACACCTTGACGATTTCCCATTCCTTCCCTGCCGAGCCGCCTCTCTTCGCCATTCGAAGTACTACCTCTGCCTTCCCTTTCTATACCATACCCAGGCGCCCTCCTTTCCAATCACTAAGAAAAAATCAATACCAATCAAAGCCCTATCTAAGTAAAGCTTCGTCTGTTCTTTTTCCGGCCCCAGGGGAGTTTACTCGACCCATTCCCCAGTCTCCCGCGCTGCTCAAGTAAGTGTGCGACTCCGTATGAGGACCTCCTTCCCTTCTGCCCACTCTCCGTTCACACGGTTCTCAAAGCAGAGAAGGGGCAGCAGGTACCACGAGCCCTCTGTCCCACACATCTATCCAGAAGCAAGTGTAGTTCACCGGTTCCACCGAATGCTCCTATCTCTCGGCAAAGATCGTCTGAGTGTGCAGTTATGCTTCGGATGCTTCGCCATAGAATAGATCGACCCAGTTCCCGTTCTTTTCCAGTGCACTCGCTTTATATCTCCGACACACAAGGGAGGACGCGGTGGGAAGGAAGCAGCCCTAGCCTCTGTCCGGCCGATCATTCCGCTGGCATCTTGCATTCACGCCTCCGTTTGACTGCCGCTCGGGGATGTAGTTGTAGATACGTTAGTCTTAGTGGGTCGTTGGCTCCACCTGTTATCTCCTTCTACGACATGCTGTTGTCGTCGCCATATTCCATATGTCACTTAGTCATCTCTGCCTCGCTGCGGGTCAGCACCTCCGAAAGAAACGGAGGACTTCATTCAGTGACTCCACGATCGCCCTCTGAACGATCAGAATAAGGTAAAGCTTGAAGATAAGTTTTGTACTCTATTAATTTCTCAGTCCCTCTAGTCGGGTGGGCGCCGGCCGGTCTTTCGGCCAGATCCCCCTAAAAACCGTACGTGCGGGTCTCCCCGCATGCGGCTCACGCCATTCGAGGTGGTCCAGCCCAGCATTCATTCGCTAATCCTGTAGTGAAATTGAGACTGCTCGACCTCGGAAGCTAATTCGCGTGTAGGCAGCGCTGTCTGTCGTACCGTTGACTCTATCTATTCATTGAATTTACTTTATTACATTTTTGATATAGGCTCGCTCCCTCTTTTTCCAAGAATTCATGCACTTTCATAGGGCCTTCTATAATAGGGGAAAAGCCTTCCATTTCCGTTAAATGACCCGGCCTCCCCTGGCTCTTCCACCGTCCGGGCTCCCTTTCCTCCCTATGCTATGCTCCCCCGGCGCAGGCCTACCACGCTTCGCGCCTGCGGCGTTTTCGCCAGACGGTCTTTGCCAGTAGTGCCATCCTCCCCGCTGGCTGTATGGGCGGGTTGTCCCTCGCTGCTGCGTTCTGTTAGGCTATAGATTACAGGAACAAATGTAGTTGAATGAGACAGCAGGCGGGTTACACGTTCCACTGCGCCGAGATGTGAGGTGCAGGCGGTGATGATCACCCCGGGGTATGCGCTAGCGCCCTTGACAGGCACTCCAGGACCCGCCAACGCTCATGAAAACCCGGGTCGGTCGGTCCTCCATTCATCCGACCGGAGGTGTGGATAACGAGGCCACCTTCACAACCTTCTCCCTTCTGTCCCTATGTTGTAGTAAGGTAGGGCGGTTCGCTTGAGTTGCTCAACCGCCCCTTAGCCCGGTGCTCATGACGCGCTACGGAACCTCCACCGTGCCGGGGGACCAAGCAGGGCATAGCTAGCGGCATAGGAGCCGACTCGGCGTCAGCGGCTTCGTGCCGCACTGGAGTGATCCAATATGTGGTTCCGCACGTTCCACCACTTCTCCGTTCATTTCCAATACTGATCGTGAAACACCATGAGCAGCAGGATGTTGAGGTCCGAAATTCGAAGTGAAATTTTTGATTTGCCCGTTCCTAGTCGTCATGGGAAAGAAAGGCAGAAATAAGAAAGAGATTATTCCCTGAGAGCTTGTCCAGTACTACCAGTACCAGAAATGCATCTCCTTCGCCCGCGCGCGATAGCTCTACCGCCTTGCCTGCATTAAGAGCCCATCATAAGACTGATTAGTTCAGTCGCATAGATAAAGTAGGGGCTGTGAACCTGATGGGTTAACAAATTCTCGAAGGCCTCGAAGGCATAGAGGGCGTTCCCCTCCGCGTCTATGACTTGCGCGGCGAGTTCGGTAGGCGTCCAGTTATCTGGAGCTGGCACGCCTACCTTCGAGAGAAGGTTATTCAGGTTTTCCCCGAACCTTGTATGAATAGCATGGAGAATGCTATCCCTTGGGTCCGGTGCGTGGTTAAAGCCCTGGGCGAGCGGTTCCCCCTCATCGAGATAAGGAGTCGAGCGCACAGATGCGGGGGACGGACAAGGTGATCGCACGAAAAAATTACTTTGGGAGAGAATCGAGGCGGAATCCGAAGAATCGGACCCGGAAATGGATATTTGAAGGTAATGTTGTGGTGAATAAGCCCCCTTCCACTCGGCCTTTCTCCGCTGTGTGAATAAGGTCTTAGTATGGATGGGCATTCTGGGCGGGTCGCAATAAGTCGCTGGTCGAAGGTTTGGACCAATCGCAATTCATCACCATTTTGCCTGCTTCTAATGGATGACTGGCTATTATATAAGTGACAGGTGCACGATCGACTTTGCACGCTCCATCCTTCGGCCTTTCGCCTATCGGCTTGGCAGGCAAGCTACCTTGATCCGTCTTTGGCTTCGATTCGTTATGCTCAGCAGCTCCAACAAGCCCTAAAGTATCTTGCCGCCTAAAACTCTGCCAAGAAAGCGCTGCTTTACGTTTGATCCTATGTGCCCAGAGAATGCTATGCGTTCTCCACTTTCGGACCTCGCAAAGAGATAACGTGTTTTTTCCTCTGGCTTTCTCTCTCATTCGCGGAGCGAAGAAAGCGGGCTTTGCCCCAGCTACCGCTATCCTTGGGAAACCACAAGAGCTACCGAAGGAAAGGGATGCAGTCTCTCCCTTGGCCTTTGGAGAGGAGAAGGCAGAGAAGAAGACGTCCTTCGCGCAAGTTCTTTTTCTTCCTGCGCCCTTACTATTACTAGTAGTAGTAAAGGGGCTCTTCGACCAAGGAGGCATTCTGGTAGGAAGGCCGACCACTACATAAGCCGCCATCAGTCCAGGAGAGAAGCAAGCTACCTTTCTTTGATCCACCTTCCGGGGCAGGAAAGAGAACGAAAATAGGCCGCGGATGGTGGTCGTGGTAGGTTCGAGGATCTTACGCGGCGGAGCGAACTCTTCTATCGTCTTGCATTTCCTCTGGCGGCGTAGCTGCAGCTGCACCCCTTCGATCCATCGTACTGGAGCGATCCGAGAAGAACGATTAGGGTCATATTCTATCCTTTCTACAATGCCAATAGACGAAGTGCTTCGTTTCAGATCAATTCTTCGCTGCAATCGCTTCGATCCACCCCCTCGGTGAAAAACCGTAATACGCCCTGAGGAATTCCTACCAGCAGACTTCCCTGTACTCAAAGTGAATTGTCTAAGTGCTCTCCCCTCTTGGCTTTGTCTCATTGTCTATCTCGTAATCATTCGATTCCGTACGAATTAGCTCCTACTCCTCCTCCTTCTCCTCCTTGATCGTCGTTGGTCCTTCGCAAGTGCGCTCCGCGAGCACTGTACATCTTTCTTAGATGAGAACAGAACACGCAGACGCAGCAGTGCCTCAACTAATAAGCCTAAGCCTAATAAGCAGAGTGAAACAATAAAAGCAAGCGGGCTCTTATTATACGTTAGACGATGCCACCTCCCACTTGACTTGAGTCCACCCGGCATAGCCGCATTTCAACCAACCAACTAACTTGCGGGATGAGAACCCATGATTTGATCTGCTAGCTTGAACGCCTGGATCATGCCGAGAAGGTGAAAAAAAGACTGTCGGAACCGATCGGAGAAGTATTTCAGAGTCCATCCCCCCCTTTTTTTTGCTCCCTGGGATCAGTCAGTCCAATTAGATGTTGCAATCGATGGTTCCCAACCCTTCCATGATATGGGAAATTTTTGATTGACAGTAGTATCCGTTTAGTCATTCGCAGAAGCAGCTCTTTCAAAAGCACAAAAATCTGATGTCTTTCATTCGCTGAAAAACGCACCGCACCGAGAATAAGAAGAATCCGATGGATCATACATAGCACAGGCATCATCCTCAGAAGCGGAGCCTAGACCCTCTCGATCTGAACCGGCTGAAGACTCATTCTTCTTCCCTGAGGCCGAAAGTCTCAAGTTTTTCCTGCATCCAACGTAAGGTCGAAACATAAGCAACTGATCCTATGAGACCACGTTCGCGCGGCTTTTCCATTATATTATATAAATAGGTTCCTGCATCGGACTTTGATGGGTGGCCCTTGGCCCTGGAAGCGCGCAGAGAGAGCACAGCTCGAAGGAAGAACTCGAAGAGCAGAGCAAGCCAAGAAGCAAAGGGCTATAGGAGTCTCAGCTGAACCATAAGAAGAGGATAAAGGTCCTGGAGAAGCAGACGAAACATCCGATTCAACACCCGACGAAGCAGACGCTAGAGCAGCAACCTGAGAATCTGCATAAAAATATGACGAATAAACTACTGCAAAGGCTGGCTCGGTGAAGGGCGGTGGGTTGGGTAAGAAGAAGGATTTGACGTAAAGGCTCCGCAGCTATGTGATTCCATTCCTAAAAGATTCCATTCCAAAAGGAATAGCAATGTAGTAGGCCATGGGTTAGCGCGATAGATGATCGTCGGTTCATCTCGATAATGAACAGGGATCACGGATCACGCCCAGGCTATCTTTCTCAGCTAAAGGACTAAGCAGGTCCACTACCGAAGTGATTGACGATACATCTCAATCGGTGGTTCGTTCGGCAGAGCGATCAAAAGCTTGAGGGTGAAAGCCTTCGTTGTCTATTCAACTGGGTTATCGAAAGAGAGCTATAGGCTTCAAAGCTATAAGCTTGCAATGGAGGTTGGTGGGCTTAGGTAGAGTAAGAGGACAGAAGAATGACTTTCACCAGTAACCAAGCCGAAAGACAGATCTCATCACAGCACCCGAAAAGCAGGGAAGGGAAAGGCTGACCTCACATGCCCGGCCCTAACTGAGTGAATTGATCAAGCACCACCGCGACTTTGACTCGAGAACATAACAGAAAAGCTTGGGCGGGATCAAATGCAGAACATTGAATAGTTGCAATCACCTATGCCCTAACAGCAAGACCGAGTGTACCTTTAGAGCGACTTGCCCTCGAGTACAGGCTAACCAAAAGTACTGCGCGTTAGTTCACAGTTCGGCAAGCAAAGCAAACGGGAATCCATCAAGACGCTGCATGTAATTGAAACCTAACAGAACTTTTCAAAATGTGGGTTCTAAAACCACTTGTGTAGGTCGGGGTTGAGAATTGGAGGGCCGACGAGGCTAGGGCCCTATTTTCCAGCAATGACCGGTCAAGGTCAATCAAAGTGGGGATTCACAGATGATTCTCAGCATAGAAGAGATCTTAACAAGTCTGATCGCCATCTATAGAAGGATTGAACGGCGGATTGATCATCGACTCAAGCACGTATTGCCAGCTTCACATTACAATATGTCCCCTGAAAGGTCAACAAAGAGCGCCTCCCTTCCACACTAAACCGAAAAACCGGACCCCTTGAGCTGAACCAAATTCCATTGACCTCCTAGAAAGCCACTTTCCTAATTGCCCATTGAACTGGTGGAATACATCGCACCTTTGCTCACTCCATGCTAAAAATTTCTTGCAACAGCCCCTTTCTTTCTATTCCATCTTACTGCAGGGAACGGGCCTCACAGAGCATCATAGTCAGCACGATAGCCCCAAGTAGCCGCGGTAGCTTTGGTTATTACAGGAGAACGTGCCCATTCATGCAGAGGGGATTTTCGACTCCCATAATGGATGAATATGATAGGGCAGGAGCCAGTCTTGGCTTGTGCGAAGTCTGGTTGATAAACACGTTTTATTGGGATGGGGCAGCAGGCAATGGATACCGTTCCCCCACCAGAACCCGCAGTTGGTAGGCCAAATCCCTCTGTCCAAGTGATTGAGTTGAAGCTTTGGGCGGAGCGAGCCCCGGGAGAGGAGTAGAGTCCAGCAACATTGAGCCCCAAAATCGAGTTTCTATTCAAATCCCTACTCAACACGGTGCCTTAAGGAGAATCCGAAGCTGGTTGCTAGCGGAAGTAGCGCGCCAAAGAGCAAAGCGGAGCATTCACAAAGAAATGGTGTAAGCGGAAGGGAAGGCGCAACGGTTAGCGACTGCCCGAGGAGTGATACTTATCTGATTTTCCCTTTATAAAGGAGACAATAAGCCCGTCAACATTGAAGCTTCCGCTTTTGGCAGCTGTTAGGCAAGTGATACCGTACGCAAGTCCGGCCCTATATAGTGACGGTGCGTTAAGGCGAGTTGATGAGCTAATACGGCTGGCTTACTTTTCATATGTGGAGGCAACCTGACGTTAAGCACTGGGGCCAGCCACAAAGGAATAGGCAATAGGCTTGAATTAAGATATACCGTCTTTCAGCTGCCCTTTCCAAACCATGCTTCGCAATCAAGCTAGAAAAAGACTAATCAAGTGCTGTCCGAATGAAATGGCTGACAGTAGAGTAGAACATTCATTCCCTACCGCCGCTTCCTGCTTAAGACTAAAAGCTAGTAGTGAGACCTCTATTCCGCCGCCCTATCTAGTAAGAGCCTCTAAAGCAATGTTTGGCGCAATCAATAAGGGCTCGGCTTTCATTGAGGCCTTGCCTGACCTGTTAATCTTCCCACAACACAGGTGGCTTTTACTCGTCCGGGTAGGTTAGTTAAGGGAAGTGAGCGTGTACGCTGCGGCTTCAAAGTCAGGTAATGTTGCCGGGGAACAGGCCTTCATTCCCGTTAGGTTCTTATGTTCTGTAAGGTGAGAAGTCTTCGTCGCGGGTGAAACTTCTGACTGTTGGAGTTAGGTTTGGGGGGACGGTGCAGTTGCGGAACAACCTTAAGCGTTTCGGAAGTCCTACACTTGCTGCTTCTCTTTCCGCTTCCGCTTCTTACTACTTAGATACTTTCAGCAGGTGGGGCAGCTGGCGGCAACATGGAATGCATGGTCAGCTAGCTCTTCAGGTAGGGCCGCTCTGGTTGATAGCTCAGGTTCTGGTCTTGGAGCTCGAGCTCGGCTGAACGGCTGCTAAAGCAACTGGGTCAACTAGTCATTTATGTTAGGTCAGCTCTTCTGGCTCGATACGGCTATCGCCTCCTCTCGCTGGGCTCTTCGCTGTTCGCGGCGATTGCTACGATACTCGGGTTGGTATCGCGATGGCTTTGCCTTCTTGTTGTCGTGCAACTGTAGCGCCAGTCAAGGCTAGTGGAAAGAAATCTAACTAAACTACAATGATCAAGATACTCAATCAAATGGGACTAGAATGGAATCGGCGCGATATGTATCAAGGTGAGTCGGGGGATTCCTAACTCATCGCTTTTTGATGGCCCCAATTCATTGTTTCAGAGATAATAAATGGGTCCTAAATGTATCAGCCTTTGCACCCTTTTCTATTTCTATAAGTTGGTTTGGGGATTTGGATTTGGTGGTCTTTTTCGGGACTCTTCTGGCGACCCTCTGCTTGCCTTTGCTGAAAGCGTTGACAACCCCTCCATTCTCAATATTGAACTGGCTGCGATTTCCCGTGCTCTTAAAATTGGCTTGGCCTCAATATGAATATCAACAAGATCATTGTGGAATCCGACTAAAAAATCGCCATTGACATCATCAATGGTAAGGCTAAGCACCCCTGGAATTGTACCAAAACGTTAAAGGATATTATGCACCTCGCCCACCACTTCCAGGAAGCTCGGTTCACTCATGCTTGGAGAGAGGCCAATCGGGCAGCTTCTTTTTTAGCTAAGCAACCGAAAGACCATCCTCACTTCTGCAGCAGCCACCTTCGCAATTTCCTAGTTTCCTAAATCTCTTCCTTGAGGAAATCACCTTTAGGATAAAGGCTCGGCTAGTAGAGGAGCAAATTCTCGAACAGGGCAATTAAAGAAAAGCGAGATAGACTAGGCGAAGGAAGCAAAAAGCAGGCCTGCGGAAAGAACAAGCCGGGCAGCCTAGTGTTTTTGACGAGAACGATCGAGCGAGATCAAGATGTGAAAGAAAGGCGAAGGCAAGGAAGGAGAACAGGGAGCGAGAAGCCAGAGGCGAGAGCGGGATACGACTACAATGATATGAAAAAAGAAGCAGGCGAGCAGAAAGGCGGGCGTTTTTGTCAAGAGAAAGCGAAAAAGGAATTGGTCTTAATACACTTCCTTAAACTGTCACTCACTTGATTTAGTAACAGAACTTGCTAACATGAACGTGCTACGTATCTTCAGCTAAGCAAGCCGGACCACTCTGTTATGCCTCTGTCCAGCGTAGAAAACGGAAGGAAGTCGCGCTACTCTCCAAATTCTTCTACCGGGCTTCGCCCTTCGATTGGTTGGTCGAGGCTTACAGCTCCTGCCCCCCTATATATAAGTAAGTATATATAAGTAAGTAAGGGGGCCATCACAACCTGACGGTTGCGTTTTAAGTATGCTTCTTCTCATTCCGTGTAGGCAGCTGACGGAACTACATTCAACTCAAGTACCGGGGGGCCGAAGACTTTCTAGGTGTAGTGACTTAGATTCCATGGAGTACCGTCAGACTTTCATGTAGTCTAGTCAGGGTATAAAAGAGAAAGCTAGCTTTAGGAGAGAAACTACAACCGTGCCTAACTCTATCGGTCAAAGAAGCTAAGCGCGAACAAAAGCATCCATGGGCGAGAACTAGAACTGATAGGACGAATACGTGACCAGAGAATGAGATGGGAGGCGTGACTACCGTGCTCTTATGCTGAAAAGTACTTCTTATCCGCTCTAAATGCGAGAATTGCAATGCAAGCGGCGAAACTACTCAATGGGGCAGCAAGCTTCTGCTCCTCGAATCTTGTGTTCGGTTGCTAACCACCTGCGCTGCGCAAGGGCCTTGTTATTTTTTTTATAGGGGAGATTAGGGAGATGAGGCAAGGAACGGATCAAGGAAGGACCAGCCAAGAATTCGATGTTCGATGATAGAATCTTTGGAATCGTTAGCCAAAGACCTTTTCTTTTTCACGCTTTTTAACATTTCAGATACGTTGCTCGACTTGCGCTTTTGCACGCTCGACCGCTCTCCCACCCCACCTGGCCCATTCTAGCGGGGAAGAACCTCCATCCGTAGAAGCTGCATCCGAAATGGGTAGATCCGATCCAGCCTCCAAGCTTGACTCTGAGGAAGGGGAAACCCAAGCACAAGCAACGACCAGCTCATTCACCATAATTTGGTTGGGGCACGGCGGGTATTGAACATCTAAGTGCGAGCCAACCTCCGCGAGTGATCCCTCTTTCCCAGGAACCAATGGTTACGAATCGGCATCGAACTAACGAAAGAACCCCTGACGGAACGGAATGAAAAGCTAAACTTCCAACCCGGCCACATCCTCTAACTCGTCCCATAGATGATCTCTCAAAGCATAATCTTTGGGCCGTACAACTCTGTGACAACCCACTGGTGATCCCCGCCGACAAAGCTACATCTAATGGTGACAGAGAACGACCCTGCCATTTCCTCCTTGACATCAATGGTCTTTTTATCCCACACAACATCACAATACCCCAGCACTGCCCTCTGCGTGCAAGGCATGCCGAATTCTATCCCTGCCACCCCAAAGATCTCTAGCAGTCCTCCTGTCAAAAGCAAAAGAATGACGCTTGCTTTCCTAAAGAATCACTATAGACGCTTTACATTTCTTAACTAAGCTCTTCACCACGAATCTCCTCTCCCGCTTACCCAGACCTCTCACATTCCACGATTAGATGTTTAGATTCATTGGAAACTACGGGTTTTCCTCCCTCTGGACCTCTTAACCTCACTAACCCCCCCTGTTGGATATTTAGAGTCAGTTGGATCAGAACCAGCAACAGATCCTACTATTCGTTTATGGTCTCTGCCTTTCTTTACTATGTTCCTATCTATCTATGGATCTCGTGTACAAAAATAATCAAAATGGGCGGACGGAAGCTCCCGGTCTGAACCCCGTCGCTCGTCTTATGGACGAGGCTAGCGAAAGGTGGCTTAGTCATGCCAAAATTCCTTGTCCCGGAGGACATAGTCATTGGCTGGTATAGAGGGTGAGGGTATATCTGCATCCCTACCCACAACTAGTTCATAGCAGCTATATTCCGTAATATGCTGTTTTTGTCTGTGCTGCTTGGTACACCTCGGGGATGAATGGGTCACACTCCCTTAACCTCTCAGATAGTAAAGCGTTGTGTCTTATCCGGCTTAGCCTACCTTATCTTCTACCCCCCTGGTCGTATTCAAAGGATCTCTCAAGAGTGAAAATCTCTCTCCGGCATCACAGCCTATTCTATTCTCTACTCTCTACCAGCTTCTGAAAGAAGATCGGATTGGTGAACAGGATGCCCGGGCATGACTTAAGAAAGCAAAGGGCTAGCTGAAAGCCAAACAAGCTAATAAGGTCCACTCGACAACTCCTACGCGGCTAGTGGTAACAGCCTACGATAAACGATTGGAAGATTCGGGCTTGCCTTTTCTTTTAGCTTTGAAACTGTAACTTTCTGATGAGGCTTGCTTGGCCGTAGTTCCGTCCGCATCCCCTGTTAGCGTGTTTAATGCTTTCGACATCGATCTTGGGTCAGTATGGGCCCTTTACTCAATTCAATCAGGTCGAGAATGGCTAGCCGAGCTGTGAACTCCTAGCTTCTGCCTTCAAAGCCGGGTTAGTGATCCCACTCCCTCTTTCTCTGATAGAGATGCTGGCCTGCCGATTGGTGAACCAAGTGCTTATGCTCCTCTGATGATGGGTCTTCCTATCCGGTAGCAGCTGCTTCGAGCATGAAAAGGTTCCCATACATCGATGGCCGAAAGAACCTATGCACTGAACTCAGCTTTATGCCGCGGTGCATCTTGAAGAGGCTTTTTAAATCCATTTCGGACTAGAGAGGAAGGTGATGAGCTATGAATGCCACAATCACAATAGAGAATAAATAGATATTGCATAGATAGAACCTCCATTTCCTTCTCGATTCTAGCTATTCGAGGCTACTCGAGGGGGTTGGCTTTACCTACCCGGGGCTACCCTATCTATTGAAGTAGTCTCAAGACTTTACTGAGAAAGTAGCCACTTCGGCAGGAACACTTCTTACTCAAACAGCTCGAAACCAAACCGACACTGCGGAGCCCAGTGGGTCGTTAATGCGCCGCAACTTATTAATTGGGACATTCGCTCGAGCGCTTGAAGAACCTAGTCGGGAAGACCGGGATGGATACAGACAGACCTGTTTGCAAGCCTGAAAACTATCTGTTTCATTCATTCCTCACTCACAAGGAGAATTGAAAAAAAAAGGATTCCCCCCCATTACCCATAGTTATCAAGTTCCTTGCAACTGAAGCTGTCTTTGAGGGACCTACCGGCGCCAACTGACTGTCTTGCTTTCAGCCTATGAAATGGAATGAACTGAACTTCCTGATATTCACCTACGGGAACTCGCTGTTGAAGGTACTTCGGGGGTGCTAACTACTCGACTTCGCTAGATGGCAAAGTAATAATGGACAGACTGGGCTAGACTACCAGGAATGGGCAGTCCAAGGGAACCATATTGAAAAGAGAAAAAATAGGGAATCCCACTCTTTGCTCCAGAGCCTATCGGGGACAAAACGATTATTGATAGAAATCCTGGACAACTCATTTTTCTGTACCGAAAGTGGTCTATTCTATGGCGAAGTTTGAACTATCTCCCGGGACACATAAAGAAAAGAGGTCTAAGGCAAGATTTCTATGTAAGGAACGTCAATATTCTATATTTTGTGTTGAACTAGCTTACTTGTGACGACTTAACTCTGCTCGCCCCACCAACGAAAGGGAGAGCAGATGTAACTGGAAAGAGAAAATCCTTCTTTTCTTTTTATTCCGGATCAAAGAAGTTTTAGGATCTGTAACTGTAACTGTTGGATCAAACACCGATACGATACATACCTAAACAATTACTTAAAGGAATACCTATATACAAGATTTTCGTCATATACAATCCTTGCCCAGGTCAACGTAGTCGAGCCTTGCTCTTTAGTTCATACCGATTGAGGTTCACTTCGTCAATCCTAACCTCCTATTGGGGTTGTCCTTGCTTAAATCGCATTTGATTCGATCTAGCGTACCCCATCGGGATGAAATACGTTTTCTTGCCTTAGAGGCTTGATGAAATGAACCTTTAACAGCAAGCAGGGGCGCTGGGAATTTAGGACAATTCACAACGGAAAGGGCGCCACTCGGGGGGTTTCTGAAGAGACACCATTCACGTAAGTCGCATTCCTCCATCCATGAACGGATTGACCCCCCGCTCGAGTATGATCATACCAAATTGAGCTCAACCGGCTTGTCTTTCTTTTTCTTTTAGCGAGTGGTGATTCAGGAAGCTATCAACCTGAACTTAGTGTCTGGCTAAGGAAGACTTCAACAATGAGATTTGAATGTACTTTCTTGCTTTTAGTATGGTATCTTCCTTCATTCCTTCTTAGTTTAGTAAGTCCTCAAATCTTTCTTATATTCTCTCTTTCCTAAAGGTTAGAATGGATAAGGAAAGCTAAGACTATCTGAGTGTCCTTTTTCTTGTAGTTGTGATGTAGCTAGTTTTCTTTTGTAATGGAATGGACTCTCTGAGTCCTGTAGCTAACTAAGGCAGTCTGGATGCTATCGAAGAGCTAAGGAGAGATAGAGATAAGCAGGGACCAGGCGCGCACTCTTAATAAATAAAGATACGTACCATAGTGAGGGAGCTCGAACCTATCTATTTCAACGAGGAGAGCTATCCGTAGTTTTCCTGTAGCTAAGCGAATGTTGCTTCCCGGATAGATAGTGAAACCTTGAGGTTTAGGACTCGCTATGACCCTCTAGATAGATAGGTAAAGGCTAAACTCTATTCATGACTAAAGGAAGGCGAGACAGGTAGGGGATAGGATAGAGACTAAAGAAAGAGCTAGTTCGGGTGTGCAATAGGCGTAGCACTTGACTTCTTTAAAGAAGTCAAGTGATAAACCTCATTGCCTATTTATATACGGGCCTCTCTATACGAACTTCAACTCTTTCAGACCTATGATCGAGCCTCTTTCTGAGCCTTGTTCGCTTGTTAGCTCGTCTCCTTTCGTATATAAAAAAGGTGGGAAAGCATGAATAGGTAGTTCGAATGGTTAAGCCACCTCAACTGTTACCCTCACTCTATACCGGTCCTTACCTCCGTCCCATAGTTGAAACTCAACAAACTTCCGTCCTTTCTATACGAAACTCACCTCTGGTCACTAGATGAAAGGATGTATGGAATAGGAGTTGCAAGCCGAATTCGCTTCCGTCTCTTTCTCTTAAAGCCTTTAGCCTGCCAGCTAGACACCCCGTCTCGTACTCCCGCAGGCACACAAGGCGGACTCGGAATAGCAACCTCCAAAAGCAGACTATCTTGGAACCTGCAATCGGCACAAGAAAGGGCAAAGGAATAAGAATAACAGGAAGAGGTAAAAAAGAAAGCAAAGAGGCATAAGGCATAAGTGGAATAGTCATAATAGCCTGCCTTCCATCAGTAATAGTCAAGCCTGCGAGCCGGTTTCGCCAGGGGTTGTTTTATACGTACGCGAACCACTATGGAAAATAATCAAAATAAGAACAACAGGAAGAGGCATGCATATATACCTTTACCTACTCGTCTTCTGTTTCTGAACCTACCTTGCTCGTCTCTAGTCACTGTCCCTCTTTCAGAGCCTCGTCTCTTATGAGAAATAGGAAAGCCGGCAAACAAGCCAATCCCGGGACTTCAAAATATCCTGACTCTAATTCCCAAGCTGGATACAGCGAGGGGATAGCTGACTCGATAGCTGGTTCTCCGAATCCTATTTATCATCTTGAACTTCTCTAATTCCTTCCTTCGGCTCCTCCAGCGCATGGTAACTTACGCTCTAAAATAGCACGCTCTAGCTCTATCCCAGGTTAGCGGGGAATTACTTACTTGCAGGCAGGGTTTTAGGGTCTATCACGCTTCCCAACTCGAGTTCTGGCAAAAGGGAATTTCTATAGAACGATGGGTACTCTAGCGAAAGGGTAACTAATAAAAAGGGGTAGGCTAAAGGCTGGGCAAAAAAAACCAGGGACTAAGAACCTTACGATAGCACGCTTATATACCCCGTTGGAGTAAAGTAAGAACCGATAGCAAAAGAGATTATAGCGTAGGCTGACTAACTCCTTATTTATTCTAGCTCTAAACCCAGGGAAGGTAGGGTTTGCCGGTTCTCATACAGCGCTGGACTTGCTCGCTGGGATATAGGCTTAGCTTTCTATCTCCTTCCTTCCTCATTACCGGATTCCCTTTCCGCAGTAACCTACTCTCCTGAAGTGAACAAGAGAAAGAAGTACCGGTCCGGTCTCGCTTCCTAAGACTCCGATCCTATCTCTTTCTCGCAGCCTATTCAATAGTCGAAAGCGTTGGATTCCCTTTCCTCGAGTACCTTCTAACCTCATACTTAGCTGCATTGCCAGTAGCTCCGATCCCTATCGTCGAGCTTGTCCCTACTCAACCAGTACCCGAAACTTGTGAGCTAAGCTAAGTGCTTACCCTTGAACTAAGCGCTCCCTCGAAATCAAGCTTGTAACGGAACCTCCGCGCCTCACCCTATCTCTTTCTTGTTATCTATTTCTTGTTCCCAGTGAAATCAAATAAGAAAGGCACTAGAAGATGAATTCCCTGTCTTTCCTAGGGGTCCCATAAGGTTGATTCTTCTGTCTGATCATTGCGCTTACTCAGTCCAGCTAGCAGCTGATCTTGGCTTGAGATCTTTCATTTTCCATCCACGAATGTTAATGCTTCGATATCAATGAATTTGGGGACATTGCCCAGTGATTATAACACATCTATGATACCAACAAGAACAACTTCATCTGGGACAGAAGCTGGAATTGGATCGATTAGGACCCTTATTTTGCCGATGCGACCTCGCCGGAGAGAATTCGCAACCGATCCAAACCTTCTTTCCATCCTTGCCAACTGCCCCTTAGAAAGGGGATTCCCCTGATTCGACTGAGATCTCGATTACCGGTACCCTCTGAAACCTATTCAATTTGAGTTCACCATCTCTGGCTTGAACAGTTGGGACAGATCTGGCTTGGACAGTTGGGACGGATATGGATACAGGCGAGTCACCTGAGTATGATTGCTTGCAGCTTCATAGGGGGAGTTTGTTTGAACTAGCCGAAGCTTCCCGCTTCACGAAATGACACCTATCCTCTCCCATTATGCTTTCAACCCTTCAATTAATATAGAAATCTCAGTTTCAGGGAGAGAGCAGATCTTCCAACCGAGCTTCTCAAATCAATTGTATCATTTCGAATTCTGATTCGAACAGCGTCTCCACGGGAGTCCTACTTGAACACTGGGAAGTCAAAGACTGACCCTTCACACTTCCTTCATAGATAGTCACCTGGGGATTGATAGTGACCTTCTCTTTCTCTTCTGCCTATCTCTTTCCCTTTCTTCTCCTAGAGGTTTTTAGTCAAGTCTGGAGCTATAGCATAGGTTCCTCATGAGCGCATGGACACGGAGACACCTCAACTTTTCATGCCGAAGCTGCTGGTCGACTTGAAGCCGAAAATCCCTTGTTCCCAGTCGACAAGCTAAACCCACCGGCTGAACGCTAAGCTCATGCATCAGCTCGCACTTCTATATAATACTATTTGTGCTTAAAGCCTATGATTTAGTTTCACTTTCCTTTTTCATATAGTGGATTCTATGTATTTTATATAAACAAAAAAGAAAGCCATTCATACAATTCTTATTTGTGATTTTCAAATTGATTTTTTTTTAGTGTTCATTGAATGATAGATAGTAGATAGAATAGGTACATAAAGATAAGGAAAAGAAGGTTATATAAAGCAATTGTTCGAGGCTGGATTCTGCTTCTTTAGAAAGAGTAGGGCTGGTCAGTCTTTCCTTCGTCTTCCCAGTCAGAATGAGATCTGAAGGTGGGTTGCGTATAATTGCGTATATAAAGAAAAAGGAGAAGGGAAGGGCTAAACTAAGGCTATTCACGTTCTAGTGGGCAAGGTAAGGAAGTGAAAGAACTTGTTGGAGTAGCTCGCCAGATCAGTCTCATTCCTCAGGGAAAAGAAATGATCATTCTTAGCGCCTGGTACGCCTGGGAACTGTGTGTTCCAGTCTTAGACAGGAAAGTTGAAGTAAACATAGTATGAGCCAGTGAGGAAGATAGGTTTCGGCAAGCCCAAGCCGAGAAAGCGGTTTGAAAGAGATTATAGGCATGAGCACTTCTTGTCTGATTCATACTTGTGGGATGGCTGTCTCTACTTGTAGTTGAGTATCGGTACGAGAGGGACAATTCATGTGAAAGGTCAAGTCAAGTCAAGTCTAAGCGCATATGGCACGAAAAGGAAATCCGATTTCGGTAAGAATGGATCTGAATCGTAGTTCAGATTCAAGTTGGTTCCGTGAGAGATGGAAGAGCAGTCTAGCATTCCGGTAAGAAAGATACAACTTCTACTAATCAGGTTCTTTCCCCTGCTCGCCAGTTGTCCCCTTTCAGGTTTTTTCGGGCGTTTTTTAGGAGAAACGCCATTGGGATCGTTCCCTGGGACTCCTAGTCTCTACCCTTCTTTTTAGAAGGTGGATCCTGTTATCCAGAAAACATTTTCTAACTTCTATTCATTATAGAAGGATTGCTCTACTAATCTATCTAATTGTCTATGCCCTCATTCTGCTTTTGTGCCGCCTTCTCCAAATGTCTATCTGTCCTTGTTTCATGGGACTCCTTGTTCTACACATGGCGGATGACTCTGTTTTATCCTCCTCGTCAGAAAGTTCCTTCGAGCTGCAGGTTCTTTTAGAGCCGTGGCCGGACGAGCCGGGGCAGGTGCAACGGAATCTAAGCCAAGAAAGCTCATTCCGCCAAAGGGTGCTTGCTTTCGGGAAGGGGGACGAGGAGTCTTATGGGGAAAACTTCTTTCGCTTTCTTTCAGGAAGTGGAAGAACATCTCAAAAGCGCATCGACTCAAAAAGAATACAACCGGATCCTCGATTTTGAGAACCGAGATCTCCGGATCCGGGAGCTGAAACGCTCATGTTATTCTCTTTTTGAAGAAGTGCTTTCTAAGCACCCTGCCTTGGCCGAAAAGGCCTATTAGAATCCCCAAGAGGCCTTTTTAGACTTTTTTGCCGAGAGGCGAGACGAGCTGGACGACACCCACCAAGGGTGGAGCCCGGCGAAAAGAGATATAGAGGAAATCCGCTTTTTGGATAGAGTTGAGCAAGATCTCAGAAAAAGAGATCCAAACTCTATATATATAAAAAAGATTCTGGGGATAGAAGAATAGGGGAGGGAAGACCGGGGGCCAGGGCAAGTTGGGTTGGGGTATAGAGCCGTAAGCGCGGTGGGGGGGTGACAGAGGACGTGCTCGTACGGTTCATAGAAGGGTATGATCAACTCGTTGATTGTTGGGAACTTTCACTCCTCTCTATTCGAAATATGCCTTTCTAGGAGCATTACGATCTGCAGCTCAAATGGTCTCTTATGAAGTCTCTATTGGTCTTATTCTTATTGTGCGCCTTGTGAGCGCGTTTGGATCCGCGAAGGCAATCGCTCGGATGTTCCCCTAACCCAACCCGGGAACGGACTGGAGGGAACCGCAGCATGGGGAATGTCCGCGTCTTGTCGCAAGGCTCATTTTTAGTTGTGGGTCATAGGGTGGACTTCGGGCAGAAAGCTTTTTCTGATCAAGGGCCGGGGCACAAGGGTCCTGGTACTATCCAGGTGCGAAGAATTTTTAGGTGACTGCAATGAGCAGAAATCTCACTCACCGGCCTAAACGACGAGCAAACACTCGAACGTGAGAGCAAGGGATCACCCAACGAATGGACGAGCTCCAATCCAAGGAGGGAGGCAAGAACCATGCTTTCAGAGAAGTGGCGGTCCGAATCTTATCTGAACTGCGAGAATAGCTGACTAAGCCGTGCCATAAGGGTCATTCTCCAAACGGGACGGGGCCAAGCCTTAAGTAGGTTGGGTGACAGATCGGCCATAGGAGTACTCCGGGATATAAACCAGGGCAACAAATGTCGAGCATACAACGATGCCGCCCGTTTTCATTTTATGGAAGTCCCCGGCAGAGGAAAGGGCTGTAGGTGATGGCACGTTTTGCTTCTTATCGTCAGAGGGGCGCTGAAATCGTTCCTATTGGGTCGTGCGTGGCAGCTTTTAGTATAGATGAATAAAGGCGGGCCGGGACCTATTCTCTTAATAGGCGGCAAAGCGGAGGAGGGGCCGAGCTGACGGATGGGTGCCTTTTTAGCCTTTAGAAAAAGGCTCTCATGTGAAGCTAACATGGCTGGCTACATACAAGTATAGCCAAATCAAGATGAGACGAGACGGACGGTCAGAGGCCGCAGCGGGACTACCATAGGAAAGCCCGCCCCCGCTAGCTAACCTAACATAGAAAGAGATTCCCGGATAGCAGTAGTCTCTATGTGAATCTCTTCCCGACCAGGCCAGGCCGAATCGGGCCACCACTTGGGATGGAAATGGCTCAGCCCACATGCATAATTTGATAAAAGCACTCCAGTCCTCCTCGAAGTGGCTTGTCAACCACGACCCTCAAAACAATGCTCCTCACCAAATTTCCTTGGGTTGGGGCTACACAGCAATGAGTAGTTCGCTCCAGGACTCCACTCCCTCGAGAGCAGGATGCCGGCCGAGATGGAGCTGGGAGCCAACCTATACTTTCCTGGGGCTTGCCTTGCCCCAACATCTAAATAAAAGGCGGGCGCCGAAAAGGAACCCTCTTCAAGAAAGCTTTGCTTGGTAGGCGCTGCCTACTCACTCGGACAATGCTCTGAACACGAAAGTGTGCAGTTCCGCCCCCTTCTCTCATGCTGAGTCACAGGCAGCGCCTCGGAAAGCACGGACGAGCCACATGCTGGGAAACTTGCACGTGTGGTTCTGGCCGGGGACCCCGGTATACTGTACTAATATGTGTAGGTTCTTGTAATTTGAGTGAGATTGTCATGGCGCAAAAGCAGATATGGTTTGGTATTCCCTTGTTCCCTGTATTGGTTATGTTCTTTATTTCTTGTCTAGCAGAAACTAATCGAGCTCCGTTTGATCTCCCAGAAGCGGAAGCTGAATCAGTTGCAGGCTATAATGTAGAATATGCGCGGGATGCGATCCTTAATAGTCCACTGTTGGCGGAAGCCAATGTCCCGGGGTCCCGGGGACTCATTCTGACTGAAACAAGGGGTGGGTCTTTACCAACTTCAAAATATTCGATTTTAGGGAAGCCAGCTGAAAAACGGATGCGCGCTACTAGCGCGGCTCGCTTCGCTTTTGTTGCGGAGCTCGCTGCTTTTCATT
>JAWDEX010000017.1:170470-187532 GCA_035221805.1 Trichilia hirta
ATATCATTTCTTTCGATGGAGAAGGGTATATGCCTTCTTATATTTCTACAGCTATATTTCTACATCTAGGATCCGACCCGTGACCCGAAATAAGGAGCCTGCACCCGAAGCAATGTCCACGTATGGACCCTGGATGCTGGTTCAGCGAAACAGATACGGGGCTAGGTCTTTATTCCCTCCTCAACCTCCTAATCCAATTTAAGGTTTCCCTATTCTCCTTTCGACTTTTGACCGGCGCGAGCCTCAGCTCTTTAGCTCTAAAGTAAGCAAGCAATACTAAGTAGATGATTACCTAAGATGGAAGAATATCTGTTATTAATGGATTTCCCCTCATACCAGTGGCTGGAGAAGTCAGAGTCAAAACAGTCCCTCAACTCTACCCAGTATGGGAGTCAGGAGCGGGTACGGGAGCTTGAGCTCAACCAGCACATGGGGGTTCACTTTATTTGGTTCCCAATAGGGATGGAGATGGAAGTCTTTCCAGACAGATCGATCAGATATCAGATATCTTCTTTTAACGAATTTCCCGCGAAGAAAAATGGAAAGGGAGTGAAAGGAGTGAAAGGCAGGCTCGAACGCCCTCTTAGAGCGAGGGAAAAACTTATCTATGTCTATGCCAGGGCAGAACCGGCAACTGCTCCCGCTTATGGCTCTGTCCTGAGTATGCGGTATCGCCCCGCAAGAAAGAAAGCTTCTTTTCAGTCAGCGTGCTTGTTAGAAAGTACTAATATATGGGACTAATGGCCTTACACGACTGATTGTAATGGATGGATACTATCGAGATTCTTCCCCGAAAGAACTCAAGAGGCTTGAGCAAGGCAATCCAATCTGTGATTAAAAAACAAAAGACATGCTGCGATTAAGAAAGGGGCTGCCTTACGCTCGGGTATTAGCTAAGATTTGGGATTTGCTTCGGTGGTTAGTAAAGTTCTACTGCTGCTGATTAGGCAACGACTTCCAGCTCGTCAAGAGCTGAGCGAGAGGAGAAAGGCTAGGAGCGATATAATATGGGCGCAGTCTCGGGTAGAGCTAAGGTCATACATATTCATTCCAATCGAGTGGAAAGAGCCGCATGAAGGCAGCGAGTGAAGAGGCAGGGGATTTCTTATACCTTTTCCATAATTCAAATCTTACTCGTACAACAAGAAGAGAAAAGAGCTCTTATTTCTATTTCTAAATAAGAGTAAATTCAAAATAACCTTGACTTGAATCGTTCTTAGTGATCCGGCCTTGCCTCTCTTGAGGATCTTCTACATCCTGGAAAAAACCTTGCATCTCAATCATAGGCCGGTCTTTCTGCTCGCATGTCATATTTCGCTTCGCACCTTCCCTATTTTCAGGGTCGACTTCCTTCTTGGGGGCTCAATATAGTAAGGATTTCTATAGTCGTAAAGTAAGAAGTTCATGACCTGATCGAGACTGAAGACCTGTTGGATGACCATCTTTACTAAAGCTATTGGGGGGGCTCCTCTTTGGTTCCATCTGTTTAATCGTAAGAATCCGCGGCTGAGTGAGAAGGTTTAAGCCTGGTTTTGAGAACAAATAAAGTCGGTCACTGAAAGCGGTCTCTCGGTTGAAGTCCGTAGCTTTTCCTAGCCCCCGCTGAGCCGAGTTAAGATTGATAGATAGAGATAAGGGAAAGACAAGGCACAAGATCCATTGAAAGTAGAGTTGTTTGACTTTCTCTCTGTCTGAAGGGGAGGGTGTATAATCAATCGAGAAGAAAAGAAAGAATGTAAAGCAAACAAGCAACTCCAAAGCGCGAGGTCAAAGGTAGGCAAGCTTAAGAAAAGAAATAGGGGGCGCTACCCCGACTCCACTACATGAGGCAAGCAGTTCCGAAAAGCAAGGACTGAGAAAAGTAGTTCCGAAAAGACGACAAGAAGTCGAGCTAAGAGAAGGGTATAGGTACATTTCTAGAATCCGGTGAACCTGACGGTACTACACTAGATATCAAAAGCACAAAGAAGACGAGTAGAATAAAGAGCCGGATGAAGCCGTCGAGCAAGTAGGGCTGGCCAAGTGAAAGAGAGGGAATCGCTGGCCTAAGGCAGTTCAAACTCGCCCTTTCTCGTAGTACGCTCATCCCTTGCTTAAAGAAAGGCGCCTAACCTACTAATTGTTCTTGGCTTTGTATTCTTCCAAACTAACTGGAAAGGTGAATAATTCAACCATTGGTCTTTCTTTCATCTTTCTCTCATCTCACTAAACTAAGTGTCACAAGAATAGTCATTCTTTTGCAGCATGATTTGAAGAAGGGTCCAAAGGAGAAGCCGGAATACTGTCGGAAGAAGGAGCATTTATACGATTTGCATTATATGAGGAGTACTCTTCTTTATGATCGCACTGAGCAGCTATTCACGGACAACATTCCTCACCGTGGAGCACCGATCAAACTAATAAGCAAGCAAAAGAAGCAAGGCTAATTGTTCTGTCCCTAATGCAATGCGGGAGAGCACTTTAGAATTGTTTTCGATTCTAGGTGCTGGGAGCCTTACCTATATTGCTATGTGTGGGTAGAATAGGTACGCCTACGAGCGAGAGCGATGACTAATTCATAAAATGGTAGAAGCCCTAGGTAATGTAATTAAGCAGTCCTTCTTTTTCATATTCCTCTTTGAAATGGAATTTGCTACTTAACTTAATAGAATAGAAGAAAAGAAAGGAAGATCTCTATTACCGGATGAGATGAACCGTACTTGCCTTTTGTAAACGTACCGCGCACAAGAGCAGAGGTCTTTCTTTCGGTAAGGGCCGAGCATCCGGTGCTATTTGTTTCATTTCTGAATCATTAGTATAGGTGGCCGTCCGTTTAGACCTTACGAAGGGTTCATCACATCAGCGCTTTCGACCCATAAACTCTAATTATGAGAAAGTAAATCGATCAACGCATTTGAATTGATGATACGAGATACAGATATGAATGACTTTTCCTTCCCCTTTCTGTCAGTGGATAGCTCCAACCACTAGTGCAAGTTTGAATCGGTCAGCCTCTAGGGGTCCAGGTATTTCTTTGCGGAAGAGCGGGCTTTCGTGCATTCAGTCAATCGACACGTTGGTAGTTGTTGGCTTTGGCTGCCTTTCTAAGGCATGGCTAGTTTGCACAGTCCTATTTGAATACCCGGATGCGGCAGACCCTTTGATGAAAGAAAGCGGTGATGTGGAATCAGAACAAACAAACGTACTTCTCTCCTCCTGGTTCAACCACTCTAGACTTCAGACCCTTAATGGCGGCTCGATTCAACTAGCGCACTCACTCCTTAACACTCCATTCAGCGAAAGACTTTTTTTAGGGTGACCCGACCTATCTCTAGGTCATCCATAGGCCTTTCCTTTAATCAGTAATTGGGATAAGGGGAGAACGAGTCGGCATAAAGAAGTGGAAAAGTACGGGTCTAGAAGCAGCTTCTGCGCCCAGGCCTAGGTCAGCATCCTCCTATGCTTCTTCCGGTCCAGCGGTGAATGTGTCAGGTGCCGATCGGTTGGTTGTGGTTCTTTGGAAAAAAATCCTTTTAGGTTCGAAGCCTGCCTTTTTGTCTCTTTTTGTAATGGCTATTACAAGTAGCAAATTCCTTTCATGTAGATAGAGTAGAGTCGCATGCTGTACTGCCTTCGTGTGAGATCTAGGATCGAGAAAGAGAAATAAGACTTTACGCCCGGCAATGAAAGATCAAAGTCAAGGGCGGGCCACTGATACAGTACGCTACAATGAGCAAGAATCAATTCAAGATTGACAAATAAATAAGTTAATAAATCAGCGGTGCTTTAGCCCTGATTACTTAATTTCTTATAGAAAGATCGTCTTGCTTCTTTGGATTGAAGTGCGTGCTAGAGATAGATGCTTCCGTAAGTTTACTTTTTTCAGGAAAGCGAAATTCTTTTAGTGTTCCAGTGAGATCGAATGGTACTGACATTGTACAACGAGCGTTCAGAACCAGCCGCGAAGCAAAGAATAGAATGCATCTCAATGACTCTTTTTAGAATAATAAAGTCTCTTTTGAGACGAGTGATTATCAGTATCGCCGTACTTTTTATTACTCGTGCCCTTTTGGACTGTGACTGGGGCTTTTCTTTGGAAGCCGCTTTCTTCTTTTTTATTAACGACTTCATGGGTTTTTTTCTTTCTTCCATGGCCCGTCGGAGGCGATGGAAGTGGTGCTAGTAGCTCTTCGAAGCGACCGCAATTGGATCTCAACAATGTCCCTGCTGCTGAGCCGGAGTCTGCCCCCCCGTCGGACCCACGGACGGTAGAAGACGAAAATCTTCGTCTACGCCAGGAGAACGCCGAGCTCCAGAGAAGGCTAACAGAGGAGATAGAGCGGATCAAAGCGGTGCTCGACGAAGCGGAGCGCCACATCCAAGGAGTCCAGGAAGAGGATCAAGCTCGGCAGGGGGCGCTTATCAGCAAGAACTTTACCGGGACGGTTAAATTAAAGGCTCTAGAAGCGGAGAATGGCAGAATGCGATATCGTATGAACGATCTCCATTTGTTGAAGGGGAAGGAGCCATTACAACGATTCCGTAAGTAACTCAGTTTTTGCTTTCTAAGAAGGGCTTGGAAAAAGAAAATGAAATACGAACAACCGCGCTGGTCGTAATAGATCGACTTTCATGCTAGTTCTTGCTCCAGCATGAAAGTTCCATTTCAGGGAAGGACGACGTACCATGATACTTTCTGTTTTGTCGAGCCTTGCTTTGGTCTCTGGTTTGATGGTTGTACGTGCTAAAAATCCGGTACATTCCGTTTTGTTTTTCATCCCAGTCTTTTGCGACACTTCAGGGTTACTTCTTTTGTTAGGTCTCGACTTTTTCGCTATGATCTTCCCAGTAGTTTATATAGGAGCTATAGCCGTTTTATTCCTATTCGTTGTTATGATGTTCCATATTCAAATAGCGGAGATTCACGAAGAAGTATTGCGCTATTTACCAGTGAGTGGTATTATTGGACTGATCTTTTGGTGGGAAATGTTCTTCATTTTAGATAATGAAACCATTCCATTACTACCAACCCAAAGAAATACGACCTCTCTGAGATATACGGTTTATGCCGGAAAGGTACGAAGTTGGACTAATTTGGAAACATTGGGCAATTTACTTTATACCTACTATTCCGTCTGGTTTTTGCTTTCTAGTCTTATTTTATTAGTAGCCATGATTGGGGCTATCGTACTGACTATGCATAGGACTACTAAGGTGAAAAGACAGGATGTATTCCGACGAAATGCTATTGATTTTAGGAGGACTATAATGAGGAGGACGACAGACCCACTCACGATCTACTAAAAGGGAAGTAGCTTTATATTGGTTCAAATCCAATTCGTGAGCTGTGAAGCCGCTTTGCATCTTTTTCTTTCTGTCTAGTCTCGGCCTTGGTCCTTCTTGACACTAATCACTTCTAGTAGTTAAAGTAAAGCGAGGATCAAGACTTCGATTCTAAAATGATGCTTCAAACTTGGGCTTTGCAATGGATTTTCCCTGAGCAAGGTGATCGATCTTTAAGCTACGTGAGAATCATAACTTCAATTATACCCGGTCTTCAAGATTGTATATAGAAAGAGGAATTAGAGGCGTAAGGAGACGCGATGGTAGCGAGCATCAGTGAGGAAGGAGACTATCTATCGTACTCTCGACGAGGACCTATACGCTGTTTCAAAAGCATCCGAAGAAGCTATTTTCTGTTGGTGGGGGCATATCCCATATGTTGGTGGGCACCTAAAGAAAGGGGAGATAGGACCATAGGGTCTGGTACGAGTGAGACTGACAAGGTACGAATGAGAAGTCGTGAGAAAGCAAGCCTTCAAGACAGAAGGCGAGTCAAGAAGGAACGGAGAGTTTACAATTAACAAGCTAACCTGGCATCCCACACAGAAGACGATTTGGATTTGATAGCAGACTTTCTTTTGTGCTAAAGGGAGTTAGAATGCGCTTTGGTTCTGGTAGTATATCCCTATATAGATAGGCTCTGTAGTCGGGCTTAAGCCAGGTTCACCGAGGGTTTAAGCAGTGATTAGGTACGAGCAATAGTCTGATTAGATTCTGCTGGAACTGCGCTCTCCATTAAGAGCAGAAAAGACTTCGAACTACAGAGATACAAAAAAGAGTGTTTTGTGTAGTTCCTTTGTGCCCAGAGGACTTGAAAGAGCTTCGGATTCTAGTGATCCTCAATTCAAAGTCGTAAGTCTTTCGCTTGACCGAGGGCTCGTTGGTCTTGGTTTCGATTCCAGAGATCGAGATTCGAATTAGCTCTTTTCGAACTTAAAAGAAAGTGAGTGAGCAAGGCTACCCTTTCAACTAGATACGAAATTGAAAGAAAGGAGAGTTTTCGTTTTGTCACTTCCGGGAATTAAGTAGAGGATCCCGGCTTCCCTATCTGATGATTAGGATGATGCCTGAACTTGAACTGGTGGAATCCCTACTAGTCACCGATGTTGGTGCCTTTTCTGCTCTTGTCGGAGTAGCTACTCTTGGTGCTTTTGTAAAGGCATAGCGTAAGGAAGCTCCTGCCCTGTTCTTATTACCGCTGCTATAGAATCTGCTGTTGGAATGGGCACTTTTGGAGGTCGGTAACGATTAAGAAAAGATTTGAGAGATGCGTTTTCATAACCTACTTTCGTACCCCATGCAAGGGCGTTAAGGCTTAAGATTTTCCTTTCCCTCTGAGATAGCGAGAGCCCTTGCGCAGATGTTCTTGCCACTGTTGGTGCTTTAGTTGTACTAAAAGTAGTAGGAGATTAGGACTAAGGGCATAGCTTAAGGAAGCAAGTAAGCCGAGGGTGGTGAAGGACTACGCGCAGCTAATGTCCACATTCGGTCGGTCTTCAAGTGAGTGAGATGAGGAGTGAAGAGATCTTTCTAAAGAAATTCGGGTTAGCCCAAGCCAAGTCCGCATCGGACCTTTCTCCGCCCCGCCCTTTATTTATTCTTCACCCCCGCTTCTGGTCTTCCCACTTGCAACTGGTATGCGGTAAGACAAGAGCTTCTTCATTCTCCGAGGTTCGTTTTTATACGCTCTTCCTTATGTTAGCAAGAAAATAAGGAGCTCTTGTTGTTATAGAAGAAGCAGCTAGTTTATCGGCTCGTTGAATGAATAACCGATGTTGTTGGCAGTTAGTTTGATTCAGCAGTGACGAAAGGCTATCATTTTCTATTCTAAGGATCCCGTCTGCTTAACGAAATGCTCTTTCAAATAGATTAGAGATCTTCCCGCTTAGCTGCACTGCTCTCTGAGTTCTTTTGTCCGCTATCGCTTCCTCTAGTACTAGCTCTGATCTCTCTTCAGCAGTTGCAGTACGATTCTTTAATTCATCTCCTGCCCTTGTTAGTCGTAATCACTATAAACCTAGAAACTTAATTGTCAATTGGCATAATCTTTTTTATCCTGTCGAAAGTAAGAAAAGGAATGTATTAGCGTGCCCTTATTCTAATTCTAAATAAAGCTCTTGGTCGGGCCTGTAACAAGTATCTCAAAAAGCTTTATGAGTCGGCGGCGAGAGTTTCACGTATGGTTCTGTTCTACATTTCTCACCTTGCTCAGATCTTCCCCGGGCGGATGGGCACTCGGCTTTCCTCCGGCCGTCTCATTTTGGTACTAGCTTTTCGCGTCAATCTGTACATGCTGGCCGGGCTAAATCCCGATACGAGAAAACTAGGCCTACTGGAAATGGCACTGAGACTTGCTTTATCACAGGATTGAATCTGTCCGGACTTGATTTGATGATCTGCCCTTTCTCCATGGGGCACAGGCCTTAGGGACGTAGGAACTTGCTGGCTATTGAAACTATCCTAACTTTATTGTCTGCTTACTGAGAATTCGGGTAGGACCTGGGATTCATTGCTTAGCTGGTTCTCACCGGGGAACATCCACAATAGATCCAGTGTGATTGACAAGATCTCCTTCTTTTGTCTTGTCCTCCGCTGATACTCTAATAGTGGGGCAGCAGGGTAGCTGTTCAGTACCTGTGGTTGATCCAGGGAGTGCAGATTTCTGCAGCGGTTTGATCCTGGTTGGACAGATAGTTGTGTCACTTGGTTCGTTGCAGGACAGCCCGGTTTAGCTCCAGGGGGTGGCGAGAGCAAGACAAGAACTCATAAAAAAATAGGCCTTGTCCATTGGGTTACTCAGAGTGTTAGAAAAGTTTAGCATGAACAACCAGAAGCCACAACAATAGAATAGTATCAAAGAAAAGCGATTCCACTCTTTTCCTTGCTCTCTCAATATCCCCTCAAGAGAAATCATTCGTCGGGCTTGGAAAAGGAAAGTCTCCCTGTTGAAGCCAGTCATCTTGTACGCTAGGAGACCCTGTTTATCAAACCAAGCCTTTTTCAAGCTCATAAGGCCTCAGGTAGTTTTCAAGCCCGTACAATCTTTTCCCTGAAAGTCAAGCACCAGTCCAGAAAAAAAGGTCTTTCTACAGTAAGCTGAGGATAAGAGTGAGTTAGGCCCTGTAAACCCATTGCTGTTCCCGCCTCCGTTTGCTCGTTCAATTCAAGTAAGATTTCATTCTTAAGAGCTTACCTAAGCCTAAGGCTTTTCTTAGAGGTGGGGAAAATCCGCCGGAAGTCAACGACAAGAAAGAATTTGAGAAGGTCCTTTGTTATCTTGGGCTTTGGGAAGCTCACACTGTCAATAAGACTCAACTTCCATTCAAGATCGCAGAAGGAGGAAGAAGAAGGAGCTCTAATTTACTGCGCTCGCCAGATCGAAAGCTAGGATTGTCAGATGTTTAGAGGGAAACTTCACGGATCAAGGAATTTAGGTTAGCGGATGCCATTATATAGTCGTATGTTAAGGATATTCTATTTGTTCTACTAACCTGTTTATTGATTGGGTTCTCCCTTTGGTTGAGGAAGTTGACTCGCTAAAGCTCATCTGACCGGGACGAGGCCGTTTTGCTCTTTTTCTGTTTAGTAGATAGATTGTTCCAGTATGTCGGTGCACTAATAGTGAGTTAGACTTTTGCCAATCATGTAATGCCACGTGTCATCTTTGTTATGTAGCCCAATAGAAAACTGGGCCTATGATTCACGCCTTGTATCAGATCTGTACCCAATCTCTTATTCAATAAGAAATTTTCCCTCCTCTTCCATTTTCCGATCACCGGAGAAAAATGGACAGACTGAATAACTAGGGATGAGCTTCCATTTCTCTGTTTCGATTTATATCAGTAAGTTTTTAAAGAAAGTAAAGCTCCGGCTCCGCTAGCTTCGATTTTCTATTTATTGCCAGGCAGGATTACAAAGGGAAACAGAGTCATATCTGGTATGGATCCCAGTGAATTGGTAGCAGGGCATTCTATTTCGTTTTCCAGTAACATTCCTATTTTATCCTTTTATCCCTCTATCAATCCGCTTTAAGCGTCAAGGACCAATAAAGGTTAAGTGTGCCTCTTCCTTCAGCACGGGAATGCCAACTCAATATCTTGAAAGCATAAAGGACTCTTTAGAGATAGAGAGAAAGAAAGCAGCCACACCAGGTAAGCAAGAACCTATGCCTTTACCAGTAGTTCCCATTGATTGAATAAAAGCTTTGAAAACTAGCTTAGTGACAGAACACTATTTCCTTTTTTCTTAAGACAGCAATTAGCTTATTGCCGTAAAATCCCATCTCCAACTGAGAAAACTAGACCTGCTTGTACACTCTCTAAGTTAGATTTCTTTCTTTATTCTATTTAGAATTTAGATTTGTTGTTTTCTAGCCCGAGCCTCGAAGCTACTGCCAAACTCTCAATCTTTAGCTTTCCTTTTTCAGTCAGAGCAGAGTTTGGATCTTTACTCAATCATTCCATATTCCATTTACACCTGGTCTTTCGTCGCCTTGAGCTCATCATAGAGGGACGGAGCCGGTTAGTCAGCATTCCACTACCAACGACCTTTCGACTCTAATTGATCAACGGCTACCACCGCCAAAGTTTCCATGCACAGAAGGTAGCTCGATAACCCTATCTTCCAGCCATTTCTTCAAACTACCACCCTTTCACACCTTTTAAGGAGCAGCATCTATGGAGAGTGGATTGCCAATGTTGAGATATTTCCAAAGCAGTAGTTGAACCGGCATAATGAAATTGCCCAGAGTCGGAGTCAGCCAGAAGAGCTTAACCGAATTGTTCCAATACCACTTAAGCTCCGAACGCAGGTAGTTGAGTTGGGCCCCCTAGCCAAGCCACTTGAGACGGGTTTTGATCCGGCATTGATTTCTTCTTTATGAATCACTGTATGTAATGCGATTGAAGCTTTTAGAGAATCTTGTAGCGATTGGTACTGTGTGAGAAGAAATCCCGGTAGCTAAGTGGTTTAGCGGGCGACAGTTAGAGTTGGTCGTTGTTGTGTGGGTTCGACTCCCCAACGAGATATGTAACAAATTTCGTATAGTATATAAAAAAGATTTGGGCTGGCCAGAATCTATCAAAGAAGCCGCCCTTTCCTTTGTGCATCTTTCTTACTCCCCGTTGGTCAACAACCAACAACAGTAAAAGTGTTCTATCCTTCTTCACTACTCCGACTCTCTGGAGGGAATCATTTTTTTATGATCTGCTATGAAACCGGCCAATCAGTTGCTACTTTTAGATGCAATAAACTCCCTCTGCCAAGAGATGGAGAACCTACATAATTCCGACCCTCTCCCTGGTCCCAATAATCCGCTGTATACCAGCGCACTCAATACCACAACTGAGGCACTGACCGCTACGGTCCAAGACCTTTTCCAACGTCATAATTTGGCGCTACCTCCGAATTGGACCTACGCGCAACTAGTCGCTGATATACTTGGGGATGATATGACCCTGGGAAATGTTGCTTCTGTATTGAGCAACATCACTCAGTTGGGACTCGCAAGTAACGAGTTCCACCAAATCTTCAATTTATTTATTTTATTATAGTGCTGGATGCTTCTGATCAATAGGAAGAGGAGGAAAAAAAAAGCTTATGATGAGCATCTATTTGAGTCGATCATTTCCAAGATCTAATTCAAGTTTTTTCTTATGTAGTGGAAACGCCTTACAATCTGAAGTTTTACGCTTAAGGGAAGAAATGTTCTTGGTGGATGCAGGACTTGGGACCCCCAGAATTTGTATGCAAGATGAGCTTACAGGAGTGCCAATCAACCGAGCCACCAGGTTTGAGAATAAGGTGGGATCCCTGGATCTAGTGGCCGGTGAATCACTGATCAAAAAGCGGATTCTGGAGAGATTCTTCATCGATCTAGTGGCCGGTGAATCACTGATCAAAGAGCGAGCAGCCGCCAGGTTTAATGATTTGGTGGGATCCACAGATGTAGTGGCTGGTGAACCGCTTCTTCTTCTTCCACGAAGATTCAGACAAAACCGAGCTTGGATGGAACTGAACAAGATTTGGCGAACGAATACAAAGGTCAAAGGCTTTATTATTGAGAAAGTAAAAGGAGGTTATTCAGTAGCCATCGCAGGTTTCATTACTTTTCTTCCATTCCGTCCTCGTATAAGGAAAAGGATATCGAATGATCGATTCACCATTGAGAGCATTAACCCCAAAAGGACGAATATTGTGGTGTTATAACAGCGGCAGATCAAACAAGAACTTGATGAGCGCTGACGAAAAAAGAGCACTTTTTTCAATTCCGAAGCCCTGATAACACTCTATCACCTTAATCCATTCTTTTGTTGAGGGTCTGGCACTTATTCCGGCCCTCTATTTACATAGCGAAGAAAGGCAAAGGCTCTTGCTCGAATGCGTGACTGCGGCGCGCCTATCGCCCCGGCACGGCACTCTAAAATGCATGTTGGGTTGAGCAAGAATACTGCGACTAGGGAGACGAAGAATGAAATTGAAGGCATAGTCTCAATAAAAAGAATTGAACACCAACCAACGGTTGATGGAGTCTCGCAGAAGAAGACCCCTATAGGAGGGGCGCTAGCGCGCTACAACTAGCAGCTCTCATCTTGAATTTGGTTGCGTCCTTCTTTTATTCATATTCAATCTTCCGCTTTCATCGCTCGTAGTTGCTCTCTTCCTTAATGCTATCTTCTTCTTAGCCTCGTTTGGCGCTATATACCTTCTTTCCTTCTCTTACGTGTCCATGAACATTAGTTCGAGTCTACGCCCATCTTTCTGAGTTCAAAGAGGGTTTCGCGAGTCCAAAACGTTTAGTGTGAGTCCACAAAAGGGGAGTAAGTTTCTGGGCCACTCACATGTTGTCAATTCGAATGCTTTCTAATTTGCTTTCAAGTCCCTAGCCTAGGACCATCTACTTTCATCTTTACTAGTAGAGCAAGGAATACTATTCCGAGGGAGGCTATACCGAATCCTAAGACTATGAAGAATAAGAGAAAGCCAAAGCAGGTGCTAAAGTGAAGCCTAAGTCAAGGTCTTTTTAACCACCGTAGTAATCTTAGCAGTCGGCATCAAGTCCAGATTGAAATCCAGATAGGCTTCCACGACGAGTAGACATATGAAAGATTGAAACATACAAAAGGGGTGAATCCATTAATTGGCCTAAACGCTTTCCCTCCACGAAAGGGGCCACACGCCCATTGGGTATCCTTCCGTTCAGCTTCCCCCTCGCCATCATTGTCACATGTCTATAATTCTAGGGTCCTGCGAGCAGATGTATGATTTGTTGAAGCCGAAGCCACATATGATAATAGATTGTTCGCAGATTCCGAGCTTTCGTAAACCATAATTGCCCTTCCATGAAATAGTGATTTAATTCAATCCCTTTTGCTAGTGTGGATATACCCTATGTCGGGCTGATCCCAGGAAAGTCCCACGTTCCTAGTAAGCGGGGTCACAGTGGATTGTGAACCCCGATACCGTAGTTTAGAGAGGTGGCGCGGTCTGGTCCCATCCTACACTAAATTGTTTTAAAAAGAAAGGGATAGGAGTAAGCGCCTCAAGCGCTGGGGCTTACAATAAATAGTATGTTGAATCTCGACCAGGCTCGTGTCCATTTGAAACTGGCGTACTCTTTCTTTGCTTCTGGGTTAAAAGAGTACGTATATCGGACCCTCTTTAGCTTCTTTTTAGCTTCCTTCGAATGGAGCGTAGCTGTTCCCTGGAGGTTGCCGGGGTTGATATATTTCTGCCAGGCCAAAGAGGAAGTACTAAATGTCGTCTACGAAAGAGAGAGCTGTTGACTGATAGAAGGGGTAACACAGTCCTTAGTAATCTGATAATTTGTTCTTTCTGGTAGCAATAGCTCTTTCCCTTATGGTCAAGCGACTCCGTTCTCTCCTTAGCAGTCGACTCACTTCCGTTCCTTCTCGTCCACTAGTTCTTTCGAGTCCACCCGCATTCCATTAGGTTCCGTTCCGCAAGCAGACATACTATTGGCAGAAGCCAACGAAGGAAGCCGTTAGGCTGGACCAATAGGGAGAGAGGAGAGGGCGAAGCAGCAGCATATGATAATAGATAATATAGGTAAGGTCGGTGGGTAGGAGTTACCAAGTGAGTAGTCCAAAGTGAACAGATTAGAGTACGAACCAAAGGCCCCTCGGTTAGTTTTTCTAGAAAGCCTATGCACTGAAATAGGGGAACCCTCCTTCTCTCTAGGAGAGACGGCCCAAAAAAGAAAGGGAAGAACCTAGCTACTAGCTACTGGAGAGGGCAAGGCCTTAAGCTCAAACTCGCAGGATGCTCGCTATGTCTTAGTCTTAAACTAGACATTTCTAAAGCCTTTGATAAGCTGAAATGGCCTTTTCTTCTCAAGACCCTGGCCAAGATGGGCTTCTTCTCAGAATGGATTGAGCTGGTCCAGCAGTGTGTCTGCACATCGAGAGGTTCGGTCCTGATAAACCGTGAACCCTGTGGCTTCTTCTCCCCGGAATGTGGCGCCAGGGGGACCCTCTTTCCGCCTATCTATTCATCATTGCAGAAGAAGTTCTAAGTCAGAATCTCACTCAAATGGTATGGTATCTCGAGGTTTGATTACTCCGCTCTCGGTTCAGCCAGGTTATGACCTGGTTTGCCATTCATTTGTTTTTTTCGGACGAAATTTGACTTTTCATGCTTCTGCGCATTGATTGGATTAAAAAAGGTATCAACATATTCACGATCATCCTAGTCCTTTATAGGCGGAAGCTTCGAAACAAAAAAAAAGGATTCGATATTTTGAGCATCCAGGCCCGGTTCACTACCCATTAGTCCGGTTTTCATTATCAATCCAATAAGGTTCCTCCTAATAATGACTCTAGTTAGACTTCTTCTATGATGTTTATGAAGATAAGCATTCGGTATCCTTCCTTTATCTAGGCGGGTAGGTTAGTCAAGGTAAGCGCATTCACAGATTCTGCATGAAAGGGGTAGTCCTGGTTCCGCTGAGTAAGGCAAAAACTCGTAGGTGGGACTCTTTCTTTCATTTGAGTAGTAGTTCCTTAGGAGAGCTTCGAAGATCAATCAAAGACAGCTTTAATAGATTAATAGATTCATTCTTGCTTCTTTCATCTACCTTTGCAAACAGAAGAAGAACTATCGGAGCTCGCATCAACCAACCCCAATTCAGCTGAACGAACCCCTTCCCTTGGTAGACTAGAGTGAATTGTTAAGAAAGATCTCCGTAAGGATACATACCACTAGCCTATCGGCTTTCACACTGCTTTATGAGATCTTTCGCGGGCGGAGACGAATTCAAAAGCCTTGGGCAGCAGTTTGCAACAGCCGATTATGAGGACTTGTTTGCCCGACCGCTCTCCCTAACTGAGACTCTACTTCACTACTTGCCCGCCTTCCTGAAACCCCTACTTTATATCGTGGGGATGCCATTGTGGAGAGATGAAGGTCGAATTCCGGACTTCACTCTCTTTAAAAGACCCTTTCACAAGGAAGTCCTCCCGTACTTGAGTAGACGCCTGTCCTTGGTCTAATCCCTGACCCTTGAAGATACCTTGAACTGGGTAAATAAAGAATGCATTCCATTTTGATCGATAGTAACCCTCTTCAAATGGGTCAGAGAAATAGAAGTATAAGAAAATGAAATCATGAGTGCGCTCAATACAATAGACTTCTTTCTTTGACAGAGCAGGTGATTGTAGAAGAAGCATAGCGCCCCAATCGTTTAGATCCGGTTTGGTTTGGAGTTCTTTTTTCGTCTGGGTTGCAATCACGACTCAAGCAAAGTCTCATTCAGGACAGGACTATAGCTAGGTGGGGTCTTTCAAAGCCAATTCGAGATGAAGAACCTGAACCAACCAACGAGTCTACTGACTGCCTGCAATACCTATGAATCTATGTCACCAAAAACATTCATTCACAATCCCAAAGGATTTTTCTTTGCCGAGAACTTAGAAACCCAAATATCGAGATTCCACTACGTTCTTTTGCTGAATCCAGACCAAGGATCCTAGGTCCCTACTCAGGCTTAAAGAAAAGGAAGGCTGCTATCCTCAGTACTAATACCTTGTCTCCTGAATACACTTATGATGCTATTCATGCAGCCACTCGCTTCACTAAGGGCAAGGAGCACTCAATTCTTTGTGAAATTAAGGGGAGCCTTTATTATTCTATTAATTATTAGCGGGTAGGTTAAACTTTTTCTTTCCTGAAGCATAGATGAGATTAGAGATGAAAAAGACGCTAGCATTAGCAGAAGATCATTGATCATACTTTCTTGCCTTAGCCACTATTGAGTAAGAGGGATTTCTACTTGCCTTAGATCACTATCGAGGAAGAGAAACTCATAGCACAGACGATCCTTACCCGGTTTACTTGCTTACTTGTTAAAGTAAGGAAGAAAGAGTACCTGTTGTTAACAAAACGGAGTCTCAAAAGCCCATTTATCGCACTGGTCTCAAAAACTCAATTATCTTTCAGGCAGAGCACCAGTAAAAGACCACCTAGAGGCCTATGAAAGTCACGTTTTTTCTTAAGACCTCTAAAAGGATGTCTTCAATTTAATCAGCAGCCAAGGCGAAGAGAGAGTCCTACCATCACGAGGGATTCGAGATATAAAGAGATAGCAAGCCGGAAGGACGACGGGAGATGATCGTTCGGACAGGAGATGTGGACGAGTTTTAGCCTAGCTCCAAGAAGAAGGTACCGGGACCTCATTGAGCACAAGATTTGAGCGGTTAATGGAGAGCACCAAACTCATGCGTTGGCTTTGGGGCGAGGATCAAGGAGGCCGGATTTACCTTTATGACAGCGTGAAGTGGTCGGGTTCACTCCTCCTATTGCCTGCCTTTACCCAGCGGCAAGACGCTTAGTTTTGTCGGAAAGGGAATCCCCCTCTACTGTGCGGGTGCTAAGACTAGGCGAAGAATTAAATGAATCAGTTCGCTTGACCCTCTAGTTCTTCTGATTTTGCTAACATCCTTCGATGACAGGCCGACCGAAGGAAGACGCACCGGGATCCTACTTCTATCTCATCAGAAGCAGGCGCATAGGCTATAGAATATAGAATCTCACCTTCTACTCTATCAGCTACTGTGCCTAATTTGAAGCTTTTTGGTCATAGGTTGCCAGTTTTCGGAGCTCACTTTGCAGGTCAGAACTATCGGAAGACGAAAGAGAACTTATTTAGACGAAAAGTGTGCCGGTGCCATTACCCCCAAAAACCCTACATTCGCAGTTCGGGTGGAATCAGACATAAACCAAGTCCAAGAAGACCGAGGAGGCCTTGGGGAGAAGGTAGCGCACGAACTCTATCCTCCTTTCCTGCTACTAGGGAAGCGCGCGCTACTGCTACTACTTTTTTTTGCACCTGCTTCTCCTATTATAGTTGAATGAACTCCTACGCCTGGAACTCTTCTTTATTTACCGCATTTCTTCCTTCTGCAAGAGTCATGTTCACTGCTCCTGCACTTCCAACTCCAACAGGAACTTCCGCATCTCTATTCGCATCTTCCTCATATGTAGTATCTACGCTTGAAAAAAAGGCTTTTTGATCGCATCTGAAACGACAACAAGTGCCCCCCCTTGAACTAACCTTTTCTTTTAGGCACTAAGGGCATTCTGAGGATGTATTTCATCAGCCACCATAATATTGATTTGTTGAAAACAGCTCCTTCGTCTACCGGTATTGCTACAATCATGCTTACCGATATGCAACTGACTAAACAGGACATATGGCCGGGCAGGACGGCTTTGCTTAAGACCG
>JAWDEX010000017.1:187632-255132 GCA_035221805.1 Trichilia hirta
CATGTACAGAATGAAAACTTCATTCTCGATTCTACGAGAATTTTTATGAAAGCCTTTCATTTGCTTCTCTTCGATGGTTTTCCCAGAATGTATCCTAATTTTTGGCCTTCTTCTGATGATCGATTCAACCTCTGATCAAAAAGATATACCTTGGTTATATTTCATCTCTTCAACAAGTTTAGTAATGAGCATAACGGCCTTATTGTTCCGATGGGAACCTATGATTAGCTTTTCGGGAAATTTCCAAACGTCAACGAAATCTTTCAATTTCTTATTTTACTATGTATTCCTCTATCCGTGGAGTACATTGAATGTACAGAAATGGCTATAACAGAGTTTCTGTTATTCGTATTAACAGCTACTCTAGGAGGAATGTTTTTATGCGGTGCTAACGATTTAATAACTATCTTTGTAGCTCCAGAATGTTTCAGTTTATGCTCCTACCTATTATCTGGATATACCAAGAAAGACGTACGGTCTAATGAGGCTACTATGAAATATTTACTCATGGGTGGGGCAAGCTCTTCTATTCAGGTTCATGGTTTCTCTTGGCTATATGGTTCATCCGGGGGCGAGATCGAGCTTCGTTGCCAGCCGGCAGCCAAAGACTACAAGCCTTTCCCCGACATAGTTTAATTCGGACCTTTGAGCATAGCATGCTTTTGGGGTATACTACCAAAAAAGGAGGGACCCATGACTCCCATTTCAACCGAAAGCTTATTGGCTCGCTCAAGCGAATCGATGGCAAGCATCATCATATGTGTGTGGTGCCGCTCCCTTCCCCCGCTTTTAGTGAAGTTCCCATTGAGTCAGATGTTCCATTTTCATCTCAGATGTCAAGTCATTTCTCGAATCAGATTCTTTCACAGCTGATGAAATAGCTGCTTCTTCTTTATCCACACGGACGAGGGTTTAGACTTGAGCTTGGTTTAGGATACCACGCCACACACCTCATCTGGGAATCGGAAGCGCTAACTCGAAATAGAATATAATAGACGGGGATCTACACTAGGCGAAAGAGAGTTCGACTTCCTCACCCGTTGAAGAAGCCGTGATTGCTTGAGTGGAATCCGTTGAGTTTTGCTAACGTATATAAGAGAGAGGCTGCTTTTAGGTATGAAAAATGATCTTAGAAGAAAGATCAAAAGAAGATTGGAATAGAAAGTAGTTCACCCGGTTCACCAGGATTCCCTGGTAGTGCATCCAGGACATACAGGTTCTACCACTGCAGATCCCAATCATAGTAAGAGTTTGATCCTGGCTCAAAACGAACGCTAGCGATATGCTTAACACATGTTTCTCAAATAAGAAAGATTGGCTCCCTTTGAGGGGGCGGGACAGAAGGTTGACCGAGGGACCAGGCTGAATCTAATCCTTTGCATGCAAGAAAAGGCCTAAAAGCGACTTTACTAATCAAATAGGACGGAGTGGATGAAAGTCCCAACAATATATATCTAATCCCAGCGGACTTCACTTAATTGACTTAATCTCAGCCACTAGTGGCTTAAACCTCACTCTCTTCACTCTCTGGATTCCTTGACTAACTGATCTTTCTTATCTTATTGGATTAGGTAGTTTCCCCTTTTTCTCAATCTAACAAGGCTGGTCGAAAAAGGAAGGCAAGTGAGAAAGTAAGCCCTCCGTCTTAAAGCCCTCCCTTCAAGTCCGTTTGCGAGGCAGTTTGGCAATTCAAGTAAGAATGGTAGGTCCTGTGTTCCGTAACCATAGGGAAAATGGGGCCTATGAAAAGGAATGTCTTCACTCCCAGAAAAAAGCGTCAATCTAAGCAAGCAGGAAGCCCGATATAGCAGATGAGATTTCTTCCTCAGAAGCATCTTACCGGAAGCAAAAGAAGCTCACCATGTTACGCTTTAGTTGACGAAATGAAAGTAGGCCAAAAAGAAAGATTTATACAAGGCACAAATCAGTGTGAAAAGGCTTACTGGCAGATATTTCCAATAGAAAAAGCAAGGCAGGGCTTTCTTGTGTAGGCGCAGGTTCCCTTTTCCGAAATGGAAGTCAGTGTTGTGTGGTAACAAAATGCCATCAGTCAAAGGCTTTTTCTTTTAGCGGATCAGTGAAAATCTAGTAAGTCATTTTTCCGTTGCTGGTCATCAATCTCCGGTATCGATTCCCGGTCCCCGGGCCTACTTCCTTAAAGCTTGTTGCGGTATTCTCACTCCGATCGCCCCAATGAAGGGCAATCTCTTTCCCTTCTTACTGGATTCTGGGATGACTTTCTAATTGGATTTTACAAGTGAGCTAATCACCAAATGAGCATTAACCCTTAGAAATAAAGTAAGCTAGTACAAGGTATATTAGCATCCCATTCTCAACAGCAAGATAAGTGAGAGCATTTGTTGCATCTATTAAGTCAAAGCTAAGAGACAATTCGGGTTGATACAAGACCAAAGCCCTATTCAAGTTGTTGGGGATTAGGAGCCTAGCCTCAGATAGAGCAAAGCAGACTTCGGTAAAACAAGATGATATGAATGAAGTTCCTGTTTCCCTAAGGGACAGACTAGCGGAATAAACGCTTAGGGCAGTTGGACTTCTTATTTTACTTGAAGCGGGGTATCTTTTTCCTGGTGTAGAACCATTCAAAATGTTCTTGGTTGGCGAATTGCCTTATAGCAAAGACAAAGATTTGGTCTCAAGGGACATTAATTGACTAAAAGGAAAAAACATTTGAAAGAATTAGAGCTGCACTAGCTAATAAAATAAACAAAAAAGTGGAATACGGTTTAGCCCGTTAAGTCAGAAGCTAAAGGGAATCTTCTAAGATCGGATGGAACTTGTCTTGATTGTCTTTTTTCTCTCGACCGTTCGAGAATTGGCTTAGAATTGGCATTTCTGTCAGGCTATGCCCTTCCTTCGCTGGATTCAACCGAGTTAGGAGTTTCAGGCCTGAGGCCCCCTTGTCGGCTTTCGATTTGCAGCATATGGAGCTTGACGGCTTGCCCGTGGAGTGGGGTTCTTCCGTCCATTTAGTGAAGGCTAATCAAGATCTATTACTATCTGTCCTCAAAGGATCCGTTGTTAGCAGTGTCATCAATGTAAGCGAATTGGCTGGTTCCAAGGCCGTATACTAATGAAGATAGGCTACCAGCTCCTTTACCGGAGGCTGCTATGATGCGTTATTTGTGCTTTTCTACCACTCAACACAATATAGGGCAGGGTCCCGTAATCTCTATCCATGAGATGTTCTTTATGGAAAGACGGTGTGAAAGTCTTGGAGCTAGCCCCGCGGAAATCTCATTTACTGCAGCAAATAGAGAAGAAAGTATAGAATCGCCAGTTAGAATTTTGAAGTAGGCCTCGGATTGCTTTTTTTGAGCATCTGCTTTTGGTTCGACCTTCCGGGCGGCGGGGACAGCTTTGTCACTTTTTCAGTTCCTTCCGTTGAGTGAGAGCTTGACCCACGGGTGATACCCTATTTGGTATTGGGTATTCCCGAGAGAAAACTCTATTGTTATGGGATAGAGACTCTTCCGTGAAAGGTCTGATCTTTTTAGGCCTTTCTCTTATATTAAAGATGACGCTACATCGGTACTTAGACCCATCTACTGCTTTGGCTACTCTCCTAGGGGATAACACCCGACTCTTCTGAGAAGGATGGCTTTCTGTCCTTTCCCATAAATTCAATAAATAAAGAGGCAAAGACCTGTGCCTTTTCCCTTTCCTAAAAATGGAAAAGGCAGGGGTTCCTCAAATAGAACTCGAATATGGATGGGGTATCCAGATTTGAAAGAATGTCATATAATATAAATAAAGGACTTCCAGATCAGTTCCTATTGTCCAGTTTTCTAGGCATTATCTGGACTTTCCCACCAGGTACTAGACAGATCTTTATTTCAACCGGATCTTCTATTCGTCTTATCTAGGCATTCTATCTCCCCTGCTTTTCTATTTGATCTCTAGGTCTCCTATCGCGGCGTTCTCTCAAACTCTTCCCCGCAATAACTAAACTAACTAAAGTTGGTGCTATCCTATCATAGAACACCAAGGGCTGTGGAAGGAAACTGATCGAAAGTCTCTCCCAGAATAAAGGAAGGATAGCCTACCTTAGTCCATTTCTTTTGTCCTAGAATCAGGGGTAAGCCGTGGCATGATTCGGAATAACAAGGTGTTTACGAAGAAAGTAGGCTTTCAAGAATAGCTTTCGCTTCTAAACTATAGTTTTCTATAAACTCTAAAGCGAGTTTGACAAGCGAGCGTAGCGATGCGAGCTACATACTTGTAGTAAGAGTGTAGCGAAGCGCGGGTAAGGTTTTTCTTTTCTTCGTTGCCCGACGAGTAGTTGAGGACGGCTATCCTCACCTCAGCAGCTGTCGACAAGGAGCCCAGACTCTCGAGATTCTTTGGTAATATTCTATTAGTAAAGGATAGGGGGCGATCTCTAGGTTTTTGTGACGATCGGACCAGCCCTAATCCTTCCTTCTGTCTTGGAGACAACCATTGCCTATTGGAGTGAAGACCTAGATGCTGTCTACATTACCGCCTACGTAGGAGACAGTAGGATTAGACGAACCCTTTTTTCCCCAAGTGTGAAAGAGGGCGGCTCGACTTTCGGATATCCAGTTTATCTCGCAACATATCTAGTTTGATCCTGAGGACTGGGCTTAGAAAAATTTCTCTTATGTCGGAGATATTGCCTCTCTTATCTCTTGCTCTTGGTGTCGGTCGCGGCCTGTTCAGAGCTCTTCTGACGATGGTTGGAGTTGACGACCGATTTCTGTATAGGCGGAGATTGTGTTAACTATGATCGTACCCGGATAGAGATGCTGATAGCCCTTTTCTTTAGATGGATTCGGAGTCTGATGGTTCTTGGTCTGGAATTGGTACTGCTCGCTATCGAGGACGCTAGGGTGATGGGACATCCCGTAGGCGACAAAGAAAAGCCTTTTGCAGTGAAAAAGCCTTTCGACATCAAACTTCTGGTATGGTGAGAGAATTCCCAAAAGCGGGAAGCTTAAGTGGCCGATGATCCCTTAGATATGACCGCTTTGGCTTGTGGATCTACGACTATCGTATGGAATGCCTTCCACCCTTTTTGGGCAGGACACGGTGAAGGTCACTCTTTGGCCTCTAGGAGGGAACCTGTGTTACCATGATATAGGATAGAAAACGGTGGGCTTATGATCCAGTGGGATACCGATGTGTAAAGGTAAGGCGATGGGTACTCACTTGAGACCATCGATGGCAAGGGTTTGCCAAAACCTAGAAATAAGAGATGCCAAAAGCTTATCGATGATGGTCGGCGTGGCGATCCCCCCTTCGGAAAGAAAACTCTGCGCTTTTTTGATCGGGTCCGTTCGAGAAGCGATGGAGAAGAGTTCGGTAAGCGTTTTCTAAGAAGCCGCTTGGAGCCACCGTCGCCATTGTCGGCAGTTTCTCCATGGGCAATGATTTCCTGATCAAATGGGAAGTCCATCGGTGCAGTGAGACTGAAAAGTTGTCCTTCCAATCGTCTATGTTGATATTTTTGAAATCGACGAATGGGTCCCCGTAATTCTAAGTGGCCTGAAGAGCGAATCGAGACAACTTGAAGGCGCAACGGTAGTGGAATCTTCCATGTCCTTCAGAATAAAATAACGATAGATAGCAGGCTCTTCTCCACGCCCACCGTTATCCGAATCGAGATTCTTGTCACAGAATCCGAAGCGGTGGGATCCAAATTCGAGAGGGCCGTTCCCTTCGTTTCTTAGGTTTTGAACAGTCCCGGCCCTTTTCCCAACCAAGCATAGGTAGAACCCCTCTTTCCTATACACATAAAGGTTCCAAGCAAGATGAGTAGTTTATAGTCGACTCAATATCGACGAAATCCCCCATTTGATCCCTCTAGTACGATTGCCTTGTAGTGCACCCGGTTGAAAGACCCACCTCTGAATAAAGCCTTTAGGTTGGGAGATATCAAAGGGGAACCCCGGCTAGCTTATCTGTCCCTGTATTATTCAACTCATCTGTCCGGATTCAAATCCTTTGTTTCGAAGGGACTGGAAAAGATTCAATCCACTTGTTGGCCTGCTTCTATGTCCTGTAGCTTCTCACAGGCATTTGCTTCAAAGGGGCTGCTTAGGATCGTCGGAGATTTGATGGCCCGTAGCTTACAACATCTTATGAGAAAGGCCTGTAGCTCGATACAATCTAAGGCCAGTTGCCTATACAGCTCTGGAGTCTTTAGTACAGTCCGCTTTGGTTATCGCGTAACCCTCTCTAGACAAACGATTTGATTCAAGCCACTCCACTACTGGAACAGTAGCACCCTGCCTTTGGATTCGCATAGGCACCCGGGAACCCTACTCAGTAAAGAAGGGGACTCCCTAAACGAGACTGCTAGCTGGTATGGAGGGACTCGCTTTGCTTGCTTCCTAGTCAAATATGCCCTCTCCGTCTGAGTAAAATAGGAATGGTAAAAGACAGACTCCAATAAAGAGAAAAGAAACTTCCTGCAGATTGCTCGAACCACGTAACCTAATCAATGCGCCTATTCCCCTAAATCAAGACAAAAGGGATTCCACGGGAAAAGTCAATTTTCAATCAACTGATAAATGCCGTCAATCCAATCCACTTTCAATCAATCGACGACTGCTCCTCTTCCATTCTGAACGAACAGTTAGGGTTACAGGGCGCTCTGAGGAGTCAAAAGGATTCCCAATTAGGGGAAGACCCTTATTAAATAACTTAGCTCGAACGTCCAGAGTCAGATGCTTAACCCATGCCATCCCTTTCCGCCGTAGAAAGCATAATCCATCATTCTCAAAAATTCCCCACCGGGGTTCAGAAAAACCGTATATAGAGCGGGCTACACCTAGCTTAGCCTATCCAATATCCGATTCAAAAAGAGCTTGGATTGCTGCTTTTCCTCTTTATGTATAAAGTCCGTCAGTCCTAGTGTTGGGCTCCGCCCATTGTCAAAGGATCGTTTCGCTGGAATGCTTGCTTGAATCTAGCTACTCCCATGAAAAGGAATTATTCACTCTATACGGCTACAAAGCGAATGAAGAAGTCGGAAGCAGTTCATCGCCTGTGGGAGCTTGCTGATAGTGAGGAAGCCATAATCTATCTATCGGATTGCCTAATTGTCTATCTCTCTGGTGAAGAGAGAATGGAAGATACTATCCATAGGGCAAGCACCCAATACCTCGTCGAGTCCAAAGCTCCAGCTCAAGCAGTTCAGTCCAAAAAGGACCTTCGTTCTCGCTCAAGCTAAAGCTCAGTCTGCTAGCTCAAGTCGCAAGTCAAGTAGTGGAGCATAATAATAGAAAGAAGTTCCTGGTTCTAGTCCTGGTGAGAGAGGGTGTTCGACCGCTCTGAGACTAAATCACAGGACCGCCAGTCCCGTATAGATAAAGAGCTGCTTTTTTGTTGTTGTTTACGAAAGCCCTTATTAATTTCAGTCTTCTTCTTGCTTGCTTACAGTAGCGCCTTTGTCAGGCCCTTGTATTTGAGTAGAGGGCGAAAGGTCTCCAACACTTCTAGGTCGATAGCAGCCAGAACCGCTCAACCCTTTTTCACTCTTTCCTTATTTCATTTCATTAATGAAAGTCACTCTATTACAACAATCTTGTAGATAGAGGATACTGGCTTGGAAGGGCCCATTAAGCGGAAACAAATAAAAAAAAAGAAGAAGATCTGGGATCCCGGGGCACATTTCACCCCTCTTTGCCTGCCTCTTTTATAGGCCAAGTATACAACAAAGAAGAACGATGGAGAGCTTTACTTTCGTTTGCTTCTTATCTCCGAGGGAGAGTCGAGGCATGATTGGTGATCGTTTACTGGCGTAACTGCTTCCATCCGAGACAGAACCAATAAGAACATTTCCATCGCGAAGGGGCGAATGGAAGTTTCAGCGGCCGTTGTGGTGAGCGCGGCGTCCCAAAGAGAGAGCGTGCTCGTGGTATTCACCCTTCACTTATGTTGTTGAAGGACTTCGTTCCTGCCCTGCTGGACGGTACCGGAGTCTCACTTCCTGCTTCCCTTGCGCGTGAAGACTTCTTTCTGTCTCGATCCTTGCAGGTTCATTTTCTCGGAAAGCACCGGTCAACTATGGTGGGGGCGTGGAAGAGTTTGCCCCTAGGTCATAAGACTTTCTCCAATCATTTGTATTCCCATTGAGACTGTCTCGACCACCTTACCTCTCTTAGTCCTTTCCCAAACGTTATTTATTAGGGACTGTTACGGAAAAGCCATTCCAGATCTCAAAAGTAGTCGTTAGAGAATGAATTCCACGGGATTTAGTTGCTGTTTACGCTTTCTGATCGCAGTACAGTAAGGATGACCAAGAAAAGATAGAATACACCATCATTCCCTGTTCCCGGTCCCTCGACTGCTGCTAATGGGATTTCATCGCGGGAAGGAAAGAATATCCGCTTTCTACTTCCGGACTACGCAACTTCAGACGTTCACCTCTACTCTTAACGCCTCAAGAATAGGAGGTCCTACACTCGCTCACAACCGCTTCTTTAGTTGATATTGTTGGTTAGGGCCCGTAGACCTCGATCCAAAGAGAAAGAGGAAAGACAATGCCCGGATGTCAGTCAGCCCATTCCCATTCCTATTCCATCGTCGTTCTTTCCTCCAATCTTGAGAATCCAATAGTATATGGGGCTACTAGCTAGCTCCTCGAAACTACTAAGAACTAATCGACTGCTCTCTTTGCGACCGGGCCGGTTCCAGCAATAAGCAATAGAAGGATCACGAGTAATGTAGCCTCTAACTCGATTGAATCGTAACGACACTTGAACAGATAGGCGTGTGTTACCTACCAAAGAAAGAAGTTGAAACAACGCTCGTAGTTCAGGTTTTGGCCAGGAGCCGAATCAAAGCATCGAGAATGAATAACATAATAGAGCGCCCAGGTGAAATGAGAAGTAAAAAACGGGAGAGTTGGTAAAGCCTATAGCCACTACACTAATGGCATAAGCTCACAATCAGAAAGGGAGGGCAAAGTTTCTTAAACAGCAGAAAGGAATTGGATCTTCGATCCAGGTACCTAGGCCACTTGAACACTCAAAAATGGGCCCCTATTAAAATAGAAAATAACGCTGTCTTCAGGAGGCCGGACTGAAGACGTGAAGCTAGCAATCAAAGTGTTCCTGCACACTCGAGATTGATCGACCAAAGATGCCGCACCTGGATATTCGAATTAGTATTCCGCAAACGAAGTCACTTGAATAGTTGTACGGGAGGATGAGGATACCTTTCTATGCCTGCTACTGGCACCGACTGCGTCAACAACCGGTCCTTTCACCAGGCAGGCACAACTATATCTGAATGAAGACTAAAAAAAAGGACCTTCCAATTCCAAATAGCAAACTCTTGATTTTTCTACTTGCTGCTCTGCTGATGGATAATCATACCTGAGAACCGCTCTTTCATCTAAGGATGCCTAATTATTTGCTTACCTACCGGTAATTTTCTCTTGAAAGCAAGGAAGAATATCGGGGTGAATCATGCAGATGTGGTTTATGAGCGGGGATCCTACTTGTGTTTGTTTCCCACTTCCAGATGGGATAGGAAGAAAAGCCAGTCGTACACTAAGGCTTATCTATCGGTTTATGTTTCTGTTGTACAGAAGTCTATTCTATATATGCCTATTCTGGATCATTCGAAAGGAAAAGGGCGGCTACTCAGTTAACAGGATTGGATGATTAGGGTTCGGTACTGAACGAGTGGGCCCTTTTTTATGTTGTCAAAGCGCAGATGAACCGAATTTCACTGGGTGACCGGGGAAGTCAGAATCGAGACTTTAAGAGTAAGACGTGACCTTAAATCCCAAGTACAAGTATAGGAGCGGGCAGCCAATCAAGGTGCTTCCACACGCCCCGTTTTCTTATAGGAAAGTCTTACAGTCCTTTTGTCTTACTGAAGCCTCCCAACCCCTCGATCACGCACACACGTTGTGAACAAGGAATTTTCTTTCTCTAGCCCGCGCAGGGAGGTTACCTTCAAATATCTCTAAACCTTCCATTATCTATTTTCCTATGTAATTTCATCCGGGAAACGACCTGGCTCTACTTCAGACTTTCCTTCTTTGTTTCTATGAACATAGAAGAGTGAGTCATTAGTACACTAGGAGCATCTTTTAGATAAAAAGCCAGCCCCATCTCTGAGCTAAACATTAGAAGATTTTTTTTCCAACGCCTAATTCTCACTGATGATAAAGCACTTTCCTATTTTGCAGTACTACTCACCTAAAGGAATGGATTCCCCCAGTCATTACCCCGCGGTGTCGATAACTCTTTGACATGAGATTGTGTCAGGCCTAGCTTTGGTAGTTGAGTTCTTCCAATAACATAAGGGCCATCGACCGCATTGCTTGGAATGACCTTCGAACCGAAAACATCTTCTTTCTTGGGGCTTGCCATGTATGTTTAGTCACTACTTTCTGTGTCTGCTTAGTCGCCCAATAGAAAATGCATAGGAAGATCTATTTCACCGAAGTCAGACTGTCTTGGATAAGCTCAATAAATCAATCGATCATGGTATTCACGGTCATCCCTATCAGCATAGATTCTGAAACAAAATGGTATTCGAGATCGGGTTCGATATCAATCAGTTCGGTTCCTCCCGCCCGCGTGCATGTCTTGGCTTTCCAGAATCTCTTTAGAAATTGATATGATTCCATAGGCATGCTCCTCTATTTCGTAGTTAGAGCATGATGGCTCCATTTAAAGCTCCTGACATGGCTTCGGCGGCAAATCCTTGATCGTGAGCTCTACCAGCTTTCCTAACCATTGGGGACAGGGCTTTCCTTGCAACCTTTGAACATTAGCTCCGTTGACTGACTCATTGGCTGCACCAGCAACTTCTGATAGTCAGCTTCTCATTGCCATCTCATGATCGCTAGGGGAATTGCCTGACTTGCACCTTCCTGAGAGACATGGGCACTTGCCCCTCAATCTCTTCCAGCGCAGGCATTTTCTCCTAGATTTCTTCTCTTTCTTTCTTTATTTAATACATTATTTGTAGAGCAGCTTCTGTCAGAAGTACCGGTCTCGCTTCCTTAGACTGCCTTGCCCACTAGAACGTGAACTTGAGCAAGTAAACTCATCACTTTCAAAATAGGTAGTGAGAGCAGAACTGGCTCGGTTCTCCCTCTCTGCTAGTTAAGTGAGGAAGGGCGGAAGAAGGGGTTTTTGTCCTCAATAGGTTTTCTGACTTATAGGGCGGGAAGTTTGCTTTTGTAATTAACTATTCTGTTTCCAGCAAGATCAACATCTATTTAGCTTTAAAAAGGAAATAGAATCAAATCAGGAAGGGAATAAAGTACAGTAATCGGTTGAACGTAGTAAACCAGTATCGGTGGAAGCATTCCTCTCGCCTAGAGGGCTTTCTAGCCACCTTTTTTTCCTTGCTGGATTCTAAGCTTTGAAACGGGCTAGCAGGCTTAACCAGTTGGTGGGCTGAAAGGCTATGATTGGTGCGAAGTAAAAGGCTTTCTAATGGTTGAGCACGCTGAAGACCTCGAAATGAGTTCAACAAGGTTTCAAAGCTTTAAATGGGACATCGGAAAGAGATAATCGTGGAGTATACATAGAAGATGTAGAAGATGAGTGAGCCAACCGCTCGGTAGCTATCCAACGAGAAGCAGTTTCTGGGAACCTCCGTCTGTTAAGGAGAGGAAAAGTTATGGCCAATAATTACGAAGAGAAGTCAGTCAGCATTAGAAAGCGAGGGCTCGATAATTAAAATAAGGTTACTCACTTCTTTTCTTATGTTGGAGTTTCCAGGAAAATCTTTGTTTAGATTGCTTTTAGGTATGATATCCTTCAGGTGCTAGAAGAGTAGGGTTTATAAAAAAAAGCCTATTTTCTCTCTCCTTTGGGCTAGGCCGCTTATGCATATATTATGGCATTTCCACGATCAAAATGGCCCGCCAGCACAACGCAAGGAATAACGATCCTACCGCCTAAAATCAGGCATTCAATAGCTTACTGCCTCTCTTCCGCTCTTCGATCGGAGCGGGTCTGCTTCATCAATTTGAATCGTCTCACCTCGGGACGGGGCACGTAGGATTGCCAGCTACTTGATTACTAAGTGCTATGTGGGCTATTGGGCAATCTTCTTTGCTCACTCAGGAGAGCTTTTTAAAACAATATTATCTATTCGCTAACTTCTGAATAGGGTGCTGCTTTGTGTCTGGCCCCGCTCGCGTAGCTTCTGGGGAATCTGCTTCTCTTCGATTCGAGGAATCCATTAGTCAATAAATGACGAACTTCGTTCTCGAGTCTGCTTCTTCTCGGATTACTGCCCAGTAACTCTAGGATGGTCATGTAGACCTAAAGAAAAAAAGCCCTTTTCATTCCATTTAGGCATGTCTCATCCGGGATGACAGATTTATTAAGCTTTTGCCTGATTATTCCTCAGTGTGGAATGCCGCTTTCTAAACGAATTCGTTGATCCTTTGGGATCACTGTGTTTTCCTGGGTATAAAAGGTTGAAGGAACAAGAATATTCTTTGGTATCTTTCTAGGAAGAACCCTCTCGTGGAGGGACTGAGGAGAGAAAGCGGGCTTAGCTTAAAAGGGACAGGGACAACAATGAGTTTTCGGAGCTGCGAATAACCAATAAACAAGGACAAGGAAATGAAATGATGGGAAAAATGACCTCGAAACGCTAGCTTCGACTGAGTTCATGGGTAAGAATGAACATTGTGGTAGGATAGGAGCGTAGCATGACGAATATGAAATGAATCTATATATATAGTAGATAAGCTTGATGTCAAAGATTTCGCTGATTATGTAAGATCTTTCGTTGGATCTTGGTTTTGGCTTGAAAGAGGGAGTGTGCACGACTTGAAAGATTGATGGGGGTATGCACGATTCCAGGAGCGGAGCGTATTCCGCGGGAGGATGATAAGAAAAGATTACCAATTTGTCATAGAAGGATTCGCTGTGAACAATCGTCTAAGGATAAGCCCAGAACCCTGCCCGGTGCTGGAAAGTTAAAAAAAAAGGGGGGCTTAGAATTACAACTTGCTTTGCCCCGGACTGATGTCAAGTTCTCAAATAAGGGTTCCTCGCTTATCTAGTTGCCATAGATTCAAACTCTCGTAGCTTGGATAATTGATGGGTTGTAGCTCCATTTCCTTAGGTCCATGGCCTGTTCTATCTAGAATGTCTTTTCTTATCTGTTTGACTAAGCGGCACTACTGACTTTGGCCGATCCGCTTGGGGTTATTAGAGGGTAGGGCGAAGATGGCGGGTTAGGCAACTGTTCCTTTGATCGAAATCGAAGTCCATTGGCTCTCAAATAGGCCATTACGGGACAGACGGATAGACAACTAAAAAGAAAGAAGCCGATTTTGAATCATCACACCACGATTGAAAAAACTGTATCAGAAGACTCGACAAAACAGCTTTGGGGCATAAAACAGCACTAATTGAATTGATTGACTTATAGGAATGAAGATTTCGATTTCCTACCAATCCATGTTGAAGAAAGAGCTCTTTATGATGATCCGGATTTTGTTGTTTTAGTTCCAGAATGGAGCTTGGAGATGTGAATATGCTACCTCGCTTTCAATAAACCGAATAAGTGGTTAGTCTCACTTCTAGAAGAATAATCTAAATAGGCATTAGCGACAAAGCTGCTCGTTGAGCTGCCCGCGCCTAGATCGTTATCGCTCCGAATAACTATATGTTATGGTCTGGGAAATCCGCCCTCTTTCTATAGTGAGCCTCTTCGGATAGTTAGCAGAACCTTTTCCTACTTAAGGGGGGGTATCATCACTAAGATTGAACCTTTTCGCCTTTACCCTTTCAAAGCTTTGATTACTGGCTTTACGCCTTCGATCCATCTCCCTGCGGGAAGGAAGAGGAAACTAGCACTTGTAAAAAAATCTCTTTTAAGAGCATGGCTTAGAAACAGCTACCGGTCAAGATTTCCATTCCCAAACACAGTTAGGTAAGAGGTAGGCCCCTCTCTTTTCTTTGTATTATATGTATATTATTATCATATCCGTTTCTGTTCTGCATCTTGAACTTAGTGACTCAGGTCTCTAAATGATTATATCAAAAGCGCTTTCACTCATTCTTGTCGTGCATCTAATTCCATTCCTGTTCATTCAGAACTCTATTCCTATTCTAGTTATCACTTATCGTATGCGCTAGCTAGCTTTTCTAAAAACCTTTTTGGTGACTCGCCGGTTACCATAATACATTCTCCACTCGCCCTTTCGAACGACCCAACCTCTTAGGGAAGATTAAGCCATAAGGCGATAGACTGCCTTCCCTGCCGATAGTTCTTCTATTATGCGCCACAACCTTTCGATTCTGCCCCCTTTTCCATACCAACTGGTACAGCCTATAACTCTCTATGCTTACCGCCTATGCTATTGAATCGAACCTTTTTGCCTCTTAATGGACCTTAAGGAGCTGTTCTGATACAATAGGGTCTGAGCTGATACAAAGGTCGTAGAGGCCCGACGGGATCCCAATTGAAGATGAAAAAGAAGTGCTTCTCAACGAGGAAGAGCGGTGTTCAGGTTGTCTGTTTCGTTCAAGAAAGGAGTTCAGTCAGCTGATGGAATGGGACTAGGCTCAACGGAATGGAATGGTTGGATGGAATCAATGACATTTTTCGTATAGTATATAAAGGGGAGTTGCGTTCGACCAAGATGATACAAGACATAACCAATCGACTCATGGATGGTGGAATTACCGGGTGAATCTCCTTCATCTGTATTTAATCTCAGGGGATAAGCTAGTGGAAGAAAAAAGACGAGTACAATACAATCAAATCATGAATCAACATCCTGGCATGGATACTAACCAAGACAGAAAGAGGAGGTTTCAACAGCCACCCTTGGACAGGCAGCCAATAGCAAGACCAAACGAGTTAACCCTGGTACGACCCACAATCTCGGACAGGACACGGCCTATTGGCCTAAAAAGCCAGTGAAATTTATGTATTACAAAGGTGTTCTTGCGCCTCATCTTGTCCTTGTCATCTGAGTAGGTGCTCAAATCAGCATCATTTGCCACCAAATCATCGTAGAAGCAAGCAACTCTAACCGATCGGTACTCGGCTCCCTTCCTTCGCTGGGGGATGGAGGAGAGTTAACTATTCGGATATTCATACCTTTTTTTTTCTCCTGTCTCAGCCAGAATGCTAGTGGAGAATCTCTCCCTGGCCTTTCTACTTAGCAATCACAGAATATTGTGTCAGGGTCGTGCCCTGCCGTAGGAGAAAGAAGGTCCTCGCTCAAGACTTCAGGTTCACAATCTAATCTAGTGATAGTTGTCACTCTCCTCAAGTGGGTTAGAGAAAGCAATTCCCTTGTTCAGTTAACGATTGATGCGCGTAAATCTTGTTATGGTGTCAATTCGAGAAGTTCTCCCGGTCCAGCTAGAGCAATAAGGGGACTATTTCTTAGACATAAGCAAGAATGATGCTGACCGCTTTCTATTTCTTATTTCTTAGCGCTAACGACTACGTTGTTCCACCGCTTGATTCTACTACGTTTCTTTCATTCTGGTTCATTTCCTATCTCTATCAAAGGGGTTTGTGGTCCTTCTTTTAGTAGTATTTATTAGTAGACGGTAAGGCGCTGTAGTAATTCAGGCACGGGAAGAGCCGAAACTTTGAATATTGGATGCTGATCCGGAGAAATTGAATTTCGAGTGAAGACGAAATCAACAAGTCTATCCATAAAAGGAGCACTTGCATTTACTGAAATAGAAGGCACACCAGAGGAAAGATCAGTCTACAACTCTACAATTTGGAAGAGGAGCTGCAAGAGAGACAAAGGCTTTCCAGTCCTTTCCTTTGACAGCGACTTAGAATGCCCTTCGGAGATCTTAAGGACTCACAAAGAAAGCCCCTCGGGCACCCAGGAAGACCGAATTACTTATATATAAGACAAAGCCTTACCCCTGGCACCTCGGGCGAGGAAAGAGACCCCTTTTTTCCCTTCCCTCAATATATATGGCACGCTTTACTAATATAATAGAAAGTCAAGGCTCCATCCTACTCGTTGCCCAGAGCCAACACTTGAGCATTGTACAAGTGCGTAAGGCTCCTTCGGGCCATGGCCACAACAAAACTATAAGGCAAGGCTTGGAAGCAAGCTACCAGCGCCTATCGGCGAGAACTAGGCTTGGCTTGGTTAGTAGTGCCCGCCCATTCTGTCTCGTTCGGGCGGAGGGGGACCGTCGAAGAAGTGCCTCGACGCGCCGCAGCCACTACTTTGATTCCTTTTATGCAATTATGAAACTCCACGGAACTTTATCGATTCCAACGCAACTTATCCTTTTGGAGCTGACGTAACAAACTACGCGAGCCTCCCGACGAAGCCAACATAAATCCTATCCGAATAAAAAAAATAAAAGGAAGTTTCATTATGGTGGTATACCAGCCTCCTGTTCTGGAACTGGAAGTTCCAATCGAAGCATATAGATCTGTAAATAGATTTGTATGTATAGCCACTTCAGTCGTGCTCGTCGTTTCTCGAAAGTATCTTTTTTCTGGGAACATGGTCAACCAGAAATTATTATGTTCGCGATTCTTCATCCACCGATGCAGAAAATGCTCCAGTTTTCCATTCTCATATGAGGCCGGAAAGTTTATTAGCAACAGGTCGGCGCGAAGTGATTCATCATGCTCAAACATGAGCCGATCGTTCCTTAGGGACGGTTTATAGATCATCAAATTCCCACAAATGGAATGAAAAGTGGGTCCATGTAAATGATCGAGACCTCGCAAACAACAACGCTCCCTCCCCATATGGAGTTCGGAACCCAAAGGCAACCGTTGAGTGAACTGTATCTTCTTTGTGTTAGTTGACCTAAGCCGCACCATTACTGCTGGGGTGGGGCTCGGCCTCCGAACCGTACGTGGGACGAGTTTCTGCCTCATACAGCTCCGGCCGGGGGAAGTTTAGGAAAGATGGGGAGACCCTGCAGCTCCCGGTCGGGGCCGGGGATAAGCTTGTGAAGAAGCGAGCTTATTCCCCCCAAAAACCCGATCCTATAGCGCTAGCGCTTCGCGTTCTTTCTATTTCATCTCATTTCATTCCGGGATGGATAGGCGGTAATCTATTTCGTAGTCGTCGTCTGACCAATTGGCTCGGACACCAGACCGCTCGTGCCCGCCCATTCTGTCTCGCCCTAAATGGAATGACTATCTTAGTTACGCTGCGCCCCGACCCGAGTCCCCACGTCCGCTCTTCTCCGCCCGCAACCCAAGAAGTTGGCTTTGCCAACACAACATTAGGGCCGTCCCCTTCATTCTATGCTGACCCCGGCCCGGGGCTGGCTTTTTGGGAAGCCCGTTCCCACCGCGCTCACGGCCCGGCTGGCCTGCCAGCGGTAGTGGGAATTCTCCCGTTCCCTGGTCAAAGACTTGGTTGGATGCGGGATCTACTCCACGAGGAGCGGTACGGACGTAGATGATATCATCACGACCTCTCTTTTCGTACCGCTAGGGATGCTTAACGCCACTTCGCCAACTGGCGTTACCTGCGCTTTCGTGTCTCTCAGTGTGGTCAGCACTGGGTGTTTCCGAGCAGCGAGGCTTACACCCATTCGCATTAGTTCATCCAAAGTTCCTTACCCTTATGCACGAATTATTGAATAAGCCATCTTCCTATCAAGGTTAAGGAGTCAACTGAGCATCTCAGTGGCGGGATTGAATACCCGGATCGAATCAGAGTTCACGCCGCCCGCCCTGAACAAATAGGAGGCGTGGGCCACAGGTCGCACATAAGCCGCCAGGTCGCACGACAGAAGAACACCCAACATACAGATGCACACTCCCCCATGTGAAATATTCATCTTCATTGGAGCTTTTTGGTAGTAGTCGTGACCAAGAGCCATCAGCTGTCGGCTCGTTGGTAAGGCGAGAGCTTCAAGCCCGATTTCTGGTGGCACACCCTCCACACAAGCACCACCCGACGAAGGGGGGACGGGGAAAGCTACAGGCCAAAAACCTTCTTCGACCCTTCTTTCTAAATGGGGGTGCCCGGAGCACCTCATCTTGTCATTTCGTCCTTGCTCATTCCCGTTAGGCCGAAGTGTTTGTGTTTGGCCTTTCCTTCTCCGCGCGCGCTCACGCTTCGCTGACCTATCGCGTGGTAAAAAGAAGAAAGTACGAAAGAATAGTAAACGGAGCACACCACAGAAAGATTCTAAATATGAGAAGTCCCCCTTGGATTCGAGAAGAAGGAAATGAAGAACGGGAACGAAACGAAATAAGGCGTTTCTAGCTCTAGTTTCGGATGAGCTTCTCCCAATTATGTCTGGTAATAGAATAGGGCGGCTTGCTCTGACCAAGACTCCACTTTTTGCTCCGTCCATGGAGCGTATGAATTTCCTGGAATGTAGATAGACTAAAAGAGGGAATAAAGGGATAGGAATAGGAATTATAGTACCATTATAAAAAGGGGCCCCTGTGGGAACATCTCTACTGACGAACCATTTCAATAGTACGGGTGCTGCCGTGCCACGAGGCACGACCATAAAAGTAATAAAAAAGAAAAAGTTATGTAGTTGGACCATCTGCTCTATCCGTTCGAGTTTCGCTTCTCTAGAGAAGATGAGACGCTAAAAATGAAAGTGTTCGCAACGCATACCGAAAGGATACCAATGAAGCCGACCATTAATGACTAGTTCGAACACCAGGAGCGGTCTGTCTGATCAAATAAGGGATCAGACCGCTCTTAGAAAGATGAAACAAAAGCAAACTCTCATAGTTCGGAGCCCAGCTCCAACTACTTATTCGTAAGTGAGGTGAGGTACTTCTTTCGGTTTGAATAGGGGGTCGCCCCTTTTTTGGTTGAAGTAGCCACGACTTTGGTCGTAGTCAGTTTAAACACATAAACCCAGTCCACTTGCAGCCATGTTGATCAAAATGACTAAGTTTCATGACTTGACCAGTCACTCGCCCTCGTATTAGAAGATCATCTCACCCTGTGGTCGACATTCCATTCCCCTTAGTCGTAGGTGCTCGTTCTATTTTGATTTGAATGGGCCGGGTCTCCCGAGGTACATATGGCCGACCCTTCGGGTGTCTCGGTAATACGAAAAGACGAATTCCAATCACATCCCCTATCACTTAAAGCCAATCCTTACCAAAGGAAATCGAATAATTCTTTTTTCTCCCCCCGACAATCAAGCTGCACTTCCTTCTAACAAGTGGATGAAAGTTATAAAGCAACCTTGGCCTATTGGCAGGAGGTTCGCTGTCCCCTTCCTTTCCGGTCTGGCCGCGGTACGGCACCTGAACTCGAAGCTACGATCAGATCCGATTGGATCTGATCCGTTCAGATTCCACAGATCCAGCCGATTTGGTCTGGTCCTATCCGACCCAACCCCGGAACTTAGAACGGCCGGCATGTTTTGTACGGTAGAACGGGGAGAGGGGGAGTCGTGCCCTCTATACGGGCACGAGCAGGAACATCAAAATGGAAGACCGGGAACGACATATTAAAAAATACGTGATCTGATTTGATAGGCTGCCTGCAAAAATAGTTTACCGACCGCATAACAATTCATTCTTGTGTGTAGCGCGTAGGGCCATGTCTCCCGAACGATCATAGTACGGCCGCTCATCTAATATCAAATCAATCGGTAGATCTCACTTCCCTTCCCCCATACCATAGCCGGAAGGGATAGGGTATCTACAGAAGAGAGAGTACGGGGCCTTGGCCTTACCCTTAATTTAGTTTAGACGCGGCTCGAATGCCTTTACGCTATAGGCTGTGTTAAGCATGCTTCTTTGACAGAAAACAAACTCTTTTTCCATGACAACAGGCGCGACTATAAAGGGCGGGGCGGTAAGCTCTCTATCAACAACAGGGGGGCTGTTCTCCTTTGTCAACTCCTTGCTTGTGTCGTTGACAAAGTCAACCAAGCCTAACCAAAGCGTCACAACAACATCCAAAGGTTGACAAAGTCAACGCTACTAAGGACCGGGGCGAGCGGAATTCAGTAGAGGCTCGAGGAGGGGCTTACTAAGCGAAGGGCCGAAGGCGGCTTTGCTCATGAGTTAGCGATCAAGCGGAAAAAGACCTGCCGGCTTCTTTTCTTTTTTTTTCATTACAAAATTTGTATTTGCGATTTCATATACCGGGATCGGGTCTCTAAAAAAGAGGTCCACTCCCGAGGAGCTGTCAAACCTCGACTGAAAGGGGAGAGAAGCTTTCGGCTTGACCACGGAGAATAATAGGGAGAAGGGCCAGGCAGAGGCGACATGCTTTCTTTCTTGTGATGGAGGACCCCTTCCATATCATTATGGATGAAAAGCCCCAAGGCCAACTATCCGGAACTATCCTCTTCTATATACCCTGCATTCGAATAGAACCAGCGCTATGGCTTAGCCGATCTCTGCTACAGTTGTCTTATGCGCTTGGAAAAGACGGACTGGCAAGAGGAGTTAAATGGTGAATCGGGAAGCTAAGCCTTACACACAGGAGGCGTTCGCGAGTACTCTCTTTTCTTTTGAGATTAAGTCGGGCCCTTGTATCCCCAAATGGATCTCCACTCCTAGTCTTTCACATCTAGCATGATTAGTTACTGCTTGGCTTACTCTTTCTTACTCTTTTATCCTCCTTCTCTATCAGGGCCATTACACTTCGATTCTATATAATGGGTCTGGGAACAGGATATGGTACAGAAGGTCGGTCTCCTTTTCCAATGCCCTAGCATGCTGGCCGACCCTACTCTACTCAGAGCAAGACAGCAGACAAAGCCCCCTTTAGGAACTGGGAACCGGGTAGGCTAGGTGGGTGTCTAATCCGCGTAGAAGCTCCTGGTCGAGTGTCTTAGATTAGAACTGTTTCTGCGATTTGTCCTGTTTGTGGCTCGATCTCCTGTCGTGTTTTATTTCGATAGCAATACTCTCTTTATCTTTAGGCCCACTCCAAGGCACAAAAGGGCATACTCCTACATCTGCGTATTCGAAGCCTGATTGAACCGCGGGTAGCTTGTATGATGCCAAAGTGAAGAAAAGAAGCGTCAGGCTCGACTGTTAGCGCTTCTCCCTACTTCAAAGTATAAGTAAGTGAAATCCCCATAAATGGAATGAAAGCACACCATTCCAAAAAGGGGCCTTGTTGTGTCCTAAACAGGCGAAGCTTGGTATCCATAAAAGGATAGGCTTTAAGGCCCGATCAAACTTAGTTAGGCAGAATTCCATGCTTTACGCCCTAATAGAGGTCTGCAACGAGCCCTTGCGTTAAGTTGGAGTCGGACTTTACCCCTTTTCGTGCAACTATCAAAGTTAGAGCGCATGCCCCGGGCACCCTAATTAAATTGTTTCAACTGGTCTCTCTCTTGTCATCAGCTCTGATCTGCTCAAATGGAAACGAGACAAACTTTTTTGATATGTCAATGCCTCCCTGTTAGGTTGAAAATCTTAAACTGCTGCATAGGGCTTTCCTTTTCTGTAGAGCTAGGCAGAAAAGCTGAAATCTCTATACTCTCCATATTCTATATTCTCTGAACGACCTTTCCTGTCACATATATTGGCTTTGCCAAACCCAAATGGAATTCATTTCATTGCCCTATCAGAGTGAAACTCGACTCGCCCTATATCTATATAACTCATTTTGTGAAACAAAAGAATTACTGAGTCAGAGAACCATCGTTCCGGACTTTTCAACAGATAGCCCATTTCTTCTTGACTTCGTCCAGGAGAGAGGCATACTTTAAGCAACCCCACCATACGCTTCAGCTTTCTAAGCCTGAGTGCCCCAAAACACACCCCTTCTTGATAGGATTGGATTTCTACTAACATCTTGGGAAGGGGAATATGAAATATGGTTATTTAGGGCTTTCTCTCTCAGCCCCGTTGAGCCCTTCTTTGGCAAATCATAGTGGGCAGGACAAGAAGCTAGATAGGCCCACCCAAAACAAAAGAAAAGACAAAAGAGCAAGCCTGTTGCAGCTCCCGACTCTAGCGCTTTAAGCATTCCGATATTGCTTTCTATCTTCCGGGGGTCAATCCTCTTTGGTTTGGCCCTTTCAGTCGATAAGCTCCCACTTCCCCTTCTGTAAAAAGGCTAGGAAGCCCTTTTCCTAGGCCTCGAGACACAGGTACACGATCTCAAGCCTTTGATGAGCGTACGTTCTTGGAAGCGCTTAAGGTACCCCACTTGCTTGATCTTAATCCCAAGAAGCTTTGAAAAGCGAGCAAACCCAGAAAGCCGAAGGGTGAGAGGCTCTCTCCAAAATGCCTTGAGCTCGAGCTAACAGGATTGGATTTCAATAAAAAGAAGTGCCAAACGGGGTGGGGATGGGGGAGTCTAGAGAAGCTTGCTCATATTGTTTTACAAAAAATTTATTGGTAATTGCGCCTATAACTCAGATTTAGAAACTCAAGGTAAATTCAAAAGTCAAAGTAAGGCACGTGACTGCATTCCTAAATTCTATCTCTGGTTCCTTCACTGCTTCCCGAAACTGACCTGCTTACACTGCACTGCTTCTTCCAACAATACTGGAAGTGGGGCTGCCCTATATCTATATGGTCAAGCCAAGCAAAAAGGGAGTTCCCTGTTTGTATCCTATAGTCTCAAGAGTTTCTTTCATCTTCGATAGGAGAGAGAAAAGCATTAGCCAGTACCAGTACCTGAATAAGCAGCAGTTGTTTCGTGGAATCTCGAATTCTCAACGGTAATCCCCCTCTATTTTCATCTCGACATGAAAAGTCAGAGGGACTGAAAGACTCATAAGGTTATAGTGCGGGATCCGTTCAATTTGAATAGTTAAAAAATCGAATCTAATTCAAATAAAGACAAAAGGGAATCCACGGTGACAGAGAAAGATGAAGCAAAGAAAGCACATAGCGTGGCACCCCGTAACAATGGAATTGAGCTTGGCCCTGTCTCGGCTAAGCAGTTGAATCCTCTGCATGACGAAGTCACCTCTACATCTTAGGATGTCGGTATCGAGGAAAGACAGAAAGATGGGTTAATCAACAGTTCCCAACAGAGATAGATTTTGTGAATCTACAGACAGATATGGTTTTTGAACTGAGCCTGTTCCCACTCGTATACCATTAGGTAAAGAGGGTTTCTTTGGCTTCTGCACTTAAAATCAAAGTCCCTTCTTTCTCTTAGGGGAAGCCCAAAGCTAGCTATCTCTTCCTTGCTCGACTTCCCGACTTGCCTTCAGGAATCAATTAGCTCGATGAATGACAGGGTTGCCTTGTGTTGGGACGGTAGGCAAGTTTCGGTACTCAGTTCCAGGCGGTTTGTTTTCCAGTAAGGTACTCAATCAAGCCCAAGCCGTTCAAGCAAGCGGATCGTAGAAAAACCACTTCTCTTGTGTGTCCCCCTGAATAGGCACCAGTCTCGGGGAAAGCGGCAGGGGCTTCGGCTGTTGGAAACCCGGACACTGCTCCTGCGCAATCAGAGAAAGAAGAAAGGTAATCCATCTCGACATTCTGAAGGCTAACTCCTAAAGCAATCACGGTAAGTTCACTTCGGGAATCAATACAATAAGACCTTTTCACTCTTTTTCTCTATTAGTGTACCCCCGTAGTCTCCCGAAGGTGTATTAAGGGTAGTAGCTTTACCCGGACCGCAATTTCTGATGTGAGAAAGGAATAGCGTAAGGTCCGACCTTTTTCATCTAAGGGGTAAATAAGCTCTTAGGACCGAGGGCAGCGATTACATCCCGGTAGTCAGCAACAGCGGTTCAGTGTCAAATGAAAGCTAAGCGGGAAGGCTACTTCACTTCAGACAATCAGGCGGAAGCTGCGGTGTCGGGTTCCTTCCTTTCGCCAATAGACTAGACCAGCTACTACTACTACGAAAAGTAAGAGCTCAAACTCCTAAGCACCACTACTACTACTCCTATAAAAAAAAAGTGGCTTGTCCACATTTCATTCGCTTTCCTTTCACATCGGTCTTACAAGGCCCTTTCTTTTTTCGGCAAGAGAAGAGGGGTTTTTTATGAGGGGAAAAATGACTTTGGGAGGAATTCGGGATCGGTCATCGAGGGGGTAGTGGATGAAGATGGCGACTACTAGGAGATGACAACTAATGGAGATAGCTTTCTTCTTTCTGCTGACTAATCACGCGGACTCAGAGCTAAACAACTATGACTCGTATGATTTGCTAACACAACGGATAGTTTCGAAATCTTTCTCGCCGGGTTCTGGCGCTGTCCCCCGAGTTCGCCCGCTGAATCTGCTGCTCGCTGAACAAGATAAGATCCCTTCTCAGCAATCAGTTCCAGTCCCTTGTCTTTCATCATTATGCATTCAACGCTTTCGAATGAGTCGGTTCAAGCAACTCATAAACCCAATATAAAAGTTTCACCCAGGTATACATATCCTTACCTCATCTCTGGTTCAGGACCAACCATGCACTCACAGCCACTACTTCTCTTCTTGGAGCCGGACACGGTTCGTGCTACGTGGCCAGCCTGAGGGGATGCAGGGATCATTTTTTTATTTATGCGCGCCCACAAGGTGAAACTTTGAAAAGCACCATGATCTCAAACTCTTTTTGTCTTCAATGCTTTTCAGGTTTCCTGCTCACTGGCGAAATCTTCAATGTGAGAGAAAGAGGGCAGTAGTCAAGTCAATCAAACAAATTAAAGGAACATGGCACTCGCTGGAATTCTGGAGTTACGAAGGCGGCGACATGGAACTTGTAATAGTTGGATGGACACGGCACGTACCTTCGTTCCGTATCTCAACATGTTGGGCTTTCCGGAGAGCTAGAATTCTAAATTCTAATAAATAACATTCTTTTTTCAACAGTATTTGTTTCCTTCCAACTGAATCCTATGCTAGCCATTTCCATGCCGTTCAACGCTCTGTTGTAATTACCAAACGGTTGTATACCCTCTTCCTCTTTCGAAATACGCTATTCCATGAGCCCCGTAAGGAAAGGAGTACATTGTCATTCCTCGATTCTCGGCACCATCGGGTCTGCTTTTTCCCAAACATCATCGTTATCTCAGCTCTCGCCATTTCAACCCATATCTAATGTAGCCCACAGCTCGCCCCAAACCCTACCCAGCTTTCCAGGCCATCCAATCTCCGTCATTCCACTTTAGCTCATCTCCAACCACCTCGCCCCTATAGCTTATGGGCAAATCCCATTCCCCCTTCGGCGACGGACGAGTATGCGGAAAGATTAAAGAAAGTTGAGTTGAGGATTTTTTGAAGAAAACGCAAGGTCCACCAAATTCAGGGATTTTGCCCTTTACCCTGATTCACAACTGCCAAAAGGGTTCAAAGGAATTCAAAAAATACAACGGGTCCCATCTCTCATCTTAAAGCCTATTGTGCCGATGCCTGCCCTTTAGAGAAAGACGAAGGGGCTGCCATCCGATTGTTCCAGAAGAGTCTTACGGGCCCCGCACTGAAATGGTTTACGTCACTAGATCATTCTAAGTTGGCGTCGTTTGAGCAATTATCTCAAATGTTCATCAATCAGTACTCCTACAACTTAGATGCCAAACCAAAAAGATCAGATCTCGAGGTCAGAAAGGTGATGAAAGTTTCAGTGCCTACGTAGGCAGGTGGAGGGCTGTCGCTGCCCAAATGCGAAACAAACTCGATGACAAATCAACATGGTAACCCAGTTGGCTCATTCTTCGATTGCTGGCTACCCGATGTCATAGACCCACACCACATTCCAAAGAAGCAAATGAAGGCTTGGCTTGAAAGCTGACCTTATTATTATGAAAAGGGGAAAGGGCTTTTTTATAGAGGTTGAGTAAGGGGGGAGACCAATCCCGTTGTTTGGAAAGGTTATTCCGTCAGCTGATTCACCAGGGTTCATTAGGCATTTTTGAATTGGATCCAAGAAGATAGGATCATCGATCTGTTCTGCCAGTAAATCCAATACTAGCTTATGATCTACTTGTTCTTATCTCCATAGAAAGCGAAGCACTTTCGGACGTCAGCATGTACTAATCGCTCCACCGCACTCCGCCCCCACCCCCTCTTTGAGTAAGGCTGGAAGGAATTGGCAGAATTTTGTTAGGTCCCAATGAGGGGGGACCGGGTCATGCGACGGATGCAAGCTAGACTTTGAAGCAAAAAATCCAAGATTTCATAGAATAAGGAAAAATCAACGTGGCGGATGAACAGAAAGCTCCTAAGAACCCCAACGAGAAAATGGGAGTTTTTAAGAACTCGCTCCCTAATCACGCTCCGGTCTCAACATGCTGGGCCGAGGAAGTGTCTGATTTCCAACATCCCCCTACCATCACTATAATTAATGCTATTAATACTATCTGGCTTTGTGAGGATCCCACCGGATCATCATGACTCCTACGTTCCGGCTTCCAAAGGCGGGAAGAAGAATTTTGTTTTGAAAGGGGATAAGGCTGCAAACCTAGAGAGGAAGCTTCGCCGAAAGAAGAAGAAATAAGACTCTTTTTTCTGGAAATCTTTCAAGAGGGGAGAAGAAAAGAACCAATGACATCATCCCAAGCCGATTGCTTCTCTCGAGATGGTAGTGAGGAAGGAAAATGCTTTGTCTATCGATGTAGTTCCAAGTCTTCGATGTCCCTCGGAGACTGACAAGAGTCAGAATTTGTACTAACAGAGTAGTAGAATGGGATTGATGATGAGCGGGCAAAAGCCCCCAGATCTCCTGGTTTGTGAGCCAGGTTCAACCCTTTTTTTTCTTGGCACGAGATGCCGTTACACCATACACGGTAGGCGAAAAACCAAGCACAAATCTCGATGATTCAAATTTTCGGTATTTCGACATGTGATTCACTGCCGAAAGCTACTTCTTGTACGCTAGCACTTGAGGGAGGCTACCTTTTTCGTCGTCTTTGCGGATGGAACATCAAATCCAAAATTTCTTTATCTCTTAATACTATGCCATTGATGAAGATTCATAGCTTGGGAAAAGACCTGAAATCCTACCTTCCGGCATTGCGATAAAGTGTTTACAAAGCAGAATGAAAGGCACCACATCGAGAGGGGAAAGACCTGGACATTGAGAGGCGGGGCGGACAACGAGGTTATATCGCTCTAAAAGAGGTACTGATAACGAACCACAAGCTCTAGCTTTTAAGCCGAAGAAAGAATCAATCATACCCCTTAAAAAGATATTGCACTTCAAAATCGTTACTAGAAGCACTCCAAGCGCACTTCCTATCTAGGCAAACCAAACCCGAAAAAGCACCTCCCTCCCGGCTAGCCTTGCAAGAGCGGGTGTGCGGGAGAATAGAACTGAGCATCAAGGCTGCAAGACAGAAGGAAGGTTCCTGCGTGTAGGAAAGCTTTTTCACCGGGTATTTGTCTCTATCTCGCTCTCCCAACTCATACTTATGATAGGCGAGCTCAATGCCCGAAATTGACCTCTGGAGATCCTTCTCTTTGAATTCCCGGTATTCAGTTGTCTTCCTTGGTTCCACCCTTCAATTCATGAAGCAGATCGCCTCTTTCTCAAGCATAAAGCGCGATCCCGATCGACAAACAAAACTCCTGAAGGAAGCCCGGTTTATTTAGTAGGACGTTGAAAGATCTTTTTTCTCACCTGGGAACAAGCCCAACAAAGCACTTTTCCCTACCAAATTTTATCTATCTCTGCCTCCATTCGCTGAGCTCTGAGCTCCTCTGGCAAATCATGATGTGCGCATACTGGCTACTCTGCTTTAGTAGTGCGTTAACTAGTAGTCCACTACTGATTAAGGATTTGATACTGACACCTGTCTTACTAACTAGAAGCCTTTGTAGAATATATATTGGAGAGGGTATTCCTTTTGTTTCTAACTTTCTCAAAGACTCCGTGACTTGGGAAGTCCCGAGACCGGGATCAAGCTTACAACCTGTGGATTGTCAAAAGGTCGTTTTCGTTTTGTTTTCCTGCTTGCAGAAAGCCCTTTTCGACAATCTGCTTCATGAATGCGAGAGATTAATCAAAAAAACCTGATGTACTATTTCAGCAGATCATAAGCGAGCCTGCTTGTTGCTAGCCTTGCAATCATTCATCAACTTCAAGGCGAGTTCGAAAGCTTGACAATTTACTTTGGGGAGCCCTTCTTTTCTTGGACTTAGCTCCTTCTTACATAAAAGCGGAGTAGACAATATGGCTAGTAGTCTACTAGGAGCAAAGAGGAGCTCGCCAAGCGGAGGATAGGAATCCTACCTTTCTTTGGGGAGAATTTGTGATATGGATCAATCGAGGCTCCTAGCCTGGAATTCTTGAAGGATGCAGGATAACTTCCTTCGGGGTGGATTTTGGTTTAAAGATTTTTTTTTCGGTGGCAAAGGCATTTGAGCCGGGGCTTGCCCCTGGGAACGAGCGACCCGCGAAGGCAAATCCTCAGTGACTTGGGCTGATGAAATTGGATCATGGGAAGATTGTGTAGATGAAGGAGAAGGCTCGTCTTGTTGCTCCCCCCTGGGATTAGTGATAGAAGTTACGAAGTGATTATATTCGCTCCATGCCTACGCCTTCTAGGGCGATATTTGTTTGGAGACCTTATGGGACGTCGTCGGACCTTCTTTTTCTTTTGGAACTGCCCGAGCTAGATGACAAAGCTGAGCTGGAACTGGAAGGTACTTTTTTGATGCTATCGAAGTACCTCGCAATCTTTTCTTCTGTTGTTGGGAAAGTCTTCCTCGGAATGTAAGTCAAAGCCTTGAAGGTCCTCAATCTGACTCTGGAGGCGAGGCCCCTTGGTTATTACATTGTGGCCTTGAAGGCGGATAGATATTAAATTAAGAGTTAGTGCTGGCCTTTTCCTATTTCATGCCATTTTCCCTCTTTCTTGGGAAGAGAGGATAACACTCCGGGGAACAAGCCTGAGCACTGATGCAAACTGTCCATCATTAGATTGCTCTTTTGGTTTTATAAGGGCCGGAGCCTTTGATGAGCAAGAAGCCAATGTTGTAATTCTTGAGGATGATTCTTTGAAACAAGAGTTCCATAAGCAAGCGCATGAGACTCTTTTACTTTCAAGCTCCGAAGAAGAGTGAAACTGACCCCACTTTCATTGACCAGTAAGTGATAGCTGTCAGGTTCGCAGAATGACCGATGGAACCAACTGAATCTCTCGTGACATTCTCGAAGTTCGATCCACGGGGAAAGAGATGAGACGGTCTACCCGCCTTTACACATACGAGGAATCACTCACTGACGGACAAGAGGTCGACAACGTGAGCTTTACTGCCGGGCTTTCGGCCTTCTTGATCCAACTGCATCACTCTTTGAGACTACTGCTTGTGCTTGGCTCAGGATATCCTTCTTTCTGAAAAGCTTCCTACTCAAGTGAGGAAAGCCTGATTTGGAATCCTTTTTCACAGCCTTCTTGTCCAAATGAGAGATCCATTCTCAGGGGAATCGTAGGCTCAAAATGGATTCGTCAACAGAGGATGCCTTTCAAGGAAAAAGTCATGACACCGCATTCTCTCGCTTTCTCATCTGTCTCATAGATGAGTAAGGCTAGCTAAAGCACCACTGCTTGGGCCAGACCTGCTGAATAACAAAGCCTTTAGTCAGGTGAAAAGAAGAATGATCTCGAGTTGCCACTCTGTGCATCATAAGCTTTTCTTCTTTTTTCCACGTTCTGCTTCTTTCTCGTTGAAGATTGGCCTTCGACGTCTTCACATCTGTCGCACAATGCTAACAAAGAATTCCATGAAAGGACATTCTTGAATGGTCTCTGATCGAAAAGCTCCTGAGATTCGTCCAAGTTACCGATACACCCATATCCGTTGATCATTGCGTTCCAAGAAAGAGACCACCTCTCCCCGAGAACACTGATGGAACAACCAAACAAAAGCTTCTTTGAGATTTTGACTGATCGTGTACATGTGGATGTAGAGATCAGACTCTAACCCAATTCTAAAAAAATGGGTGTGTATCGAAAATAGATCTTGGACGGTCCACGACAATTCGATCTGCGCTTTGATCAACACGAAATAGGTGACGGTGACGTTTTTTTTTGGATGAGATGCCCTTATGGAGCATTTCATGATCTAGAGTAAGGGCTTGATGTGGTCTATGATTGGTTGGGGTATAGGCCTCTGATTAGGATGAGTAAGTGATCAGTCAAGATGTTGGACATAGGGTGGAGCCAACGACCTTTATCACGGTGGGTGAAGAATAGATTAGCCTCCCTTATGATCTGGAACACAGCTCTATGTGAAAAAGGTGCTTTGCATAAGGTCTAGTTCCTTGGGCACTGGATTGGCGACGGTGGTTGGATCAAGAGAAGATACTTATATATATATAAATTATATATATATATAAGTATATATCTATAGGCGGTTCATCGAGGGCTTCTCGGGTGATCGGAAGGGCTTAAGCTGCTTTTGCCTTACCTTCTATTATATTAGTAAAGGGCGAATGAGGGGCGTGCGCAATAGTTTTCTTTCTTTCTCTCGCTCGATCGCTTCAATGCCTATAATTTGAGAGATAACAGGAAAGCGTTCTGTCGAATTCGAGGATGTGACACAAATAATGACTCTCTTCGCCGGGATGTCAGCAGGTTAGGCAGCTGTGCAGCTGTAAGGTTTTTTATATTCGGTGGAAGGCAGGCTGAAACTCTGCCCCAACCAAGTGAAACTAAGGCTTAAGGGTCTGAAAGAGTTCACGATCTGATCTATGAACTTTTTAGGACGGCTAAGAATGTCCATTAAAAGGAGCGGACCGATGGGGTCGTTTTTCAAGCACGAATAGAATAGAACGATCTAAAGGGGGTGTGCAACCTAGAGAGATGGCCGTATCTCTTTGATGAATGTGGTATCGAGGTTTGGTTCATTTGGAAAAGAGGTCAGTCTTAGAGGAGACCATGCGAATGGTTGAATTGATGACTTCGCTTCGATCTCTTCGACTGAACCTGAAGGAGACTTCGATCATTCAACTTTAGCTTCTGAAGGCACTTGGAATTCCGTAAAGTGCTTTCAGATCCTGGCCTTGGTAGAACTTGTCTTTGATTGGGATTTCGATTGAAAAGATGTTAGACCGCTTCCTCATGTGCCTAAGAAGCCGAGGCAATCTCGATTAAAGCCAATTCAAGTTTTTCCTACTCAATCTTTTTTATAGAAATAGCACTCGATCAAAGGGGAGCATAAGCAAGTTCAGTGGTTGAAACCTCTGTAATCGATCGATGGGAACCTCGAAGCTGTCTGGGGCAGGAGCAAACTCATATTAGGCACTGCCGCAGCATCAACTGGTACAAGGAAGAGGCACGATAGCGAAGATCAATCCATCTCAATCTACAAAAACAAAAAACATTGCCTTAGGCATGCAACCCCAAAAAAAGGATAGAAAGACTGCTCTGCTCGCTCGAAGAAAACTCTTTTAGAGCCTGGTACAAGCCAAGCCCCCTCGATTCGGCAACAAGAGTCGGTTATGGAATAGTCTTTTGGTCGGCTTTCCCGTTCTTGAGGACTTTCTGGCCGGTAGGCTTTATAGCGGACCTGCCTTGCTGACAGAGAGGATATGAAATAGATAATTATAGTTGCGCTTGCCTTCACTTAGAAACTCTACGCCCTATAGTAAGGCATGCTCTCGAAACTAGATTCACTCGTTCTTGTCTCCGGCGATTAACCTATTCCAGAGCAGTCTGGTGATTAGCCTATCTCGCACTACTCGAAGCCTTCGTAAACTCATTGTCGGGTTCTATTGTAGTGGAGGTTGCTGTGAGGAGATCCTTGTGCCAGTGAAGATTGCTTCCAGTGATCGGGAAATAAGAAATACAAAAACCATTGCTTTCTTTCCAACACTCCGGATAGGCGGAAGGATCTATGTCCATCCCCCTTTCAATCCACATCGGCAAATTTAGGCTTTCTCTACTGGGAGTCATCAAAGGAGGAATAGGCATACGCTGGTTCGATAAGCCAAGGAAAAACAAACAACCACCGCTTGGTTTTGACACTCAAACGACCCGCCCTGCCAAACATCGATGCAAAGGTTAGATTTCACCCCCTCTATCTACCCAACGAGTCCTATTTGATCTAAAAAATCCAACCTGGAAACAGCCAGAAAACCCTCTATCTCCAAGCCCCTTTACTAGGTTGGGCAAGCTTGGATGCCCCTACTCCCAACAAGTTGCTGGTCGGGATCGTGGAACTATCGCTCGAGAAGTAAGTAAGCTGGTCCTTGTTTGGTCATAAGGATAATCGTTCTTATTAGGTCAGGGGCGGCCGGTCCGGGGGTTACCCGGATTGGTAATGGCATAACCAGAAGAGGGGTAGGGGAGACAAGGTGTAGCGCTGGGTAGCGCAGCGCATCTGTTTCGGGTACAGAGGCGACGAGGGGTGCTAACCCGGCCACCCAACCCAGCAGGTCAGGGTCGGGCCGGCCATAGGTTCGAATCCTGCCACCTTTCTTGTGGATCATCCTGTGGTTACCGGATGATGGGAATCCAAATCAATTATGAAATGAGCACGAAATGTCAATATATGAATTGTTTCATTATTCGTTATTTCCGGGTCTTTTCCTTGCATTCACTTACAACAAGAAACAACCACCAGCGTTTGGTGCAGCACCTGCATTTTGGTGCATTCTTCTTTCTTTCCTTGGTCTTTCGTTCCGTCATATTCCTAATAACTTATCCAATATCAACGTATTAACCGCTAATGCACCTTTCTTTTATCAAATCTCAGGGACATGGTCTAATCATGAGGGTAGTATTTTATCATGGTGTCGGATCCCAAATTTTTATGGATTCCTTCTTTGTTACCGGGGTCAACCCCAAAGCCATAATGTCTCAAAACGAGGAGGCCATAGAGAAACTCTTTTTTATTTTTTTGTCTCGAACTTCGTGAAGAACTCCATTCTATCTCTCCCTCGTTACGAACAAAAAAGTGGGGCTGCGCCCCAGTTGTACACTCCCTTCGTTCTACGAACCCTTGTTGATTCTGAACTTCGTTCGCGAAGGAACCGGACTTTTGACGGACCAACCCTTTTTTATGCGCCGCTTTACCCTTCAAGGAAAATGAGCTTTGCTCCTCTGGGCGCTAGGCGCTCCCGTGGTTCGCGAGAAGGGATGAGTCCTTTGTTGCATCTGGCACGAGATGATAAAGAGAGAGCTTCGTCTATCGATGAACAGCGGATTGACGGAGCTCTTGGCATTGCTTTGTTTTTCTCTCCTTTCCTATCAGCGAGTTCCGATCCTTTTGTTCGAAATTTCTTCGTTCGTACCGAACCGCTTGCAGAATCAAATCCTGTTCCACAAGATCCTATATCAGCTATACATCCTCCTTGCATTTATGCCGGAGACGTCGCCAGTGCTATGGGCTTTGGCTTATGTAGATCCAAAATGATGAATGGGATTGTGGCACTCCACTCGCCGCCAATGCGGAAGGATGCCGCCGAAAAGAATGGAACGCTGCTTCGCTCTGCTGGATGCGTCGGATCCCGTATAAGAAGCTCGCTTCTTACCCTCAAATTCAAAGATGTGGGCGCTAAATGCTATCCTGCTCTATTGTTACGTAGCAATAGAAGCCCGCTCATGCTGCTTCGGCGGCGCTTTTTCGCCTTCTCTTCGCTCTGTACAGGAGCGCTAGTGGACACGGGGAGGGCGCAGGCGAAGCGTGTCGTTCGTAATGGAAAGAAAGATACCACTACTTCGCCTCTTTGTTGGACCGCCGGCGCGAACACAGTGGTCTCTGACCAGGACCAGGAACCAATTCGAATTTGGATCTTGACATGTTGGTGGTTTTTAACCGTAGGCATCTTGCCAGGAAGTTGGTGGGCTTATCATGAATTAGGTCGGGGTGGCTGGTGGTTTCGGGATCCCGTAGAAAATGCTTCTTTTATGCCTCGGGTATTAGCCACAGCTCGTATTCATTCAGTAATTCTACCCCTTCTTCATTCTTGGACCTCGTTTCTTAATATTGTGACTCTTCCATGCTGTGTCTCAGGAACCTTTTCAATACGGTCCGGATTGCTAGCTCCCGTTCATAGTTTTGCTACAGATGATACACGAGGAATCTTTTTATGGCGATTCTTCCTTCTAATGACCGGCATATCTATGATTCTTTTCTCCCAGATGAAGCAGCAGGCATCGGTCCGTAGAACCTATAAAAAAGAGATGGTTGTGGCGCGAAGTACTCTTGTGCACCTACGTCACTCGGCTCGCGCGCAACCCCGCCCCGTTATGTTATGGAAGAATTGAACTTATTGCTGGGCTGGTTATTCAGAGCCAGCAATTGGCTGCCGGATTTCGCCCCGCAACTAGAAGAAGATCGCTTCGGGGGTTCACTGTGGCGTGGCTGAATGTAGAGCAGTCCGCCCCTTTGATCAGTAGATTATTTAGAACTTCGGAAGATGGTCAAGGTTTTTATTCCAAGCCACTGCACTAGATGCGCATGTAGTCGTAGTAGTCGGCCCAGAATGCCTCTGTTCTATACTATAGAATAAGGCCTACGAGCTCTCTGTTTTATGGCAGAGATCTTTCCACACCAAGGAACCGAATCACAATGGACCTTCCAATTAGTGAAATTCTTTCTTTCTTGGGAAATTGTGGTCGACCCCGACTAGATGACCTGGGCCTGAAGAAGGACAGGCTTTCTGACTTATCTAGTCAGACATGAAGTAGAATCGACTGGAGGCGTGATTCTTCTTCCGAGCCACTTATACAGTACAGAAAATCTCCTCTAATGTTGTCTAAGTGCCTTTCGCCTTCCACTATTTTTTTAAGTACTTGGCTGAAAGACCTCGCTCTTTTCTTTGCTGGGTGGGTGGTCCTTTTCTTTGACGTCAATCGTTTGGCTTACTTGAGATGAGAGGCGAGATTTTGATTTGGAGGTGAATGGGTCGTCCTCTTACTTGACCATGGCATCGCCAACATAACATGAGTCTGTGTTCGGTGGTTGATAAGCTGCTAGTTGGTATTTAGTTTAGGGCTTCCTTTCACTTTTCCCAACGACCATCGCAGAAAGTCACCTATCTCCGTAGTTCCGGAGACAGGAATTGGGTAGTAGGGGGTGGCACCCTTGGACTCCCAAAAAAGGCTTTGACCTGCTGGCTATTGGAAAGTCTCTGTTTACCGCGAAGTGAATAAAGTTGGGGAGAGGCATGGGAGTTTTTGGGCGTGTCATCTCAAAGCGAGATTGTGCTTATATATGGAATTGTCTGTCCGACTTTTGATAGGTCGAAAGACAAGATCAATCATTTAGTCTAGTCAAAAAGGATCTATTATACGCGAATTCCTTGGCATCTATAGAGATGCGCTATCGGTGACTCGATTCTTTCTCTTTATTTCCCTGTAACCAGAAAGGGCTCGACTTGGTCAGATGGGTGCGTGCGCTTCGGAGAAGGCTAATTTATATGCTTACACTATAACTATGGCTCACGAGGAGGCCCCGGTCCTGACTAAGGAATGGAATCCCCTATTTTCTTTCTTCTTTCATGTCGAGCTTTCGAAAGCCACTGGGGAGGGAGAATGAACGATCGACTGCTAAAGATCTTGAATAAAGCATTGATAGCTTTGCAGAGGAGAAAAACTTTGATTCTTCCCGAAGGTGTTCCTTGCATGCTGAAGTGAACAGGGGCGGTACCAACTACGACTAGAAAGCGGTCACTCCTGTCAATGAATACCATTCATAGCTGTCCATGTTAGTAACATAGCCGTAACGACTTTGTTTTACTGCTCGAGTTATATATTTACTTAATTAGAAGCTTGCATAGTGCTCTTCCTATTTGTTTTCTCGGCTTTCTTCTGCCGAACCGAACGAAGACAGTTTCTCTCCCCTCTGTACCTATTGCACTGATCTCTTCTCTTTCACTCTCTTTCTTCATTCAGGAAAGGTGAAGATTGAATCGGGAACAGAAAACGAAGCAGGAACAGACTTGTCCCTTGGTCGAGTTTGCTTCACTTCCTGAGCCCTCACCACTTCCTGCGACAGCTAACAAGGGGCATTTAGGACAACTCGTTCATTTAGCACAACTTCATTCCGTTGGAGAGTCCCTTCTTTCCAATCAATAAATACAGTGCTGGCTCGCTATTCATATTATTTCTGCTTGACCGGTACCCATTTTCAATGAATTCTGGGTCTGGGCGCTTAGCAGCCCCTACTTTCACATTTCATCCTATGATTGGTCTACTTCCATTTAGACTGAGATGGCTTCTCTTTCCCAGTTGCCTTGTCCAGGACAACTTCTGACTTAACTCACATTGACTCCTTCTTCTATGGTACCTACAGCTCAATTGTGGTTGTTCTCTAGCGTGACATGCTATGATCACCATCAAAGGTGAGAATTGGACTCCTAGGTTGGGAGTCTGATCTCCGGAAGGATTTCGATGAAGAGGGCTAAGAAGACCCGAAACCGTCCATGATCAGATTCATTAGTAGGCTTTGCTTTAGTCATGCCTTTCCTTTTGAAGGTGGGGTCGCCTACTCCATAAACTTCTCTGGGCCCTCTAGCGACCATAAAAAGAAAGTTTTGAAGCACTAGTGAGACGGCATCCAAAGCCTTTCTCTGCCAATCTCGAATTCGAATCTTTGCTTACCCGTGGGCCTTCCAGGATCACTTTTGGAGCTCGCAACGTTGAGTTTTATTCCCCTTACTAATCCATATGAAGTTAGGTTAGCTACTTCCGGGATAAAGAATTTCAGAATGGAAAACCCGAATGAAATGGGATTTTTCCTATCTAAAATAGGGCTTTGAACCAGCCTTAGAGACCATTTTTCTTTAAATAAAGTCCCGTTTTAATGATTTACAGAAATTTGAGTTTTGTTCAATTCTTCAAATAAAATACTTCCTGCCAGGCTTTCTGTGCTAATCCGCATTGCTTTCAAGCTTTAGGAGAAATTTCTAATGGAACGAGCCTTAGTTCGTTTCTGGTGCTCAATCTAGTAATAGTACGGGCAGGTAAGGGCCAATTAAGAAAGACTTTGTAGGGAAACCCGAGTTCAACTAGAGTAGCGAACCTGGAAAGCTTAGTAGTTAGCCAGGAAAGCTGGAGTAGAACGCAAACTGGATAAGCGAAGAAACTCATTTTTTCACGATAGAGGGATTAAGCATTCCTTTGAACGCAATGAGAAGATCTAGGGTAGCTCCCCAGTAGCTCAAAGAAAGTCTCGTCCCGACCTGGGGTTGGCTTGAGATGAGAAGGAGAGTCTCGCCGGTTGTTAACAAAGCGGCATGCAAGGAAGCAAAGATGAACCGGCTTGGGGGGAATAAATAATATGAATGTTCGGGTGGGTCCTTAACACCAAACTACCTTCTCTTCCTACGAAATATCGATTTTCAGGCGAAATTCCAAGGTAAGGTTTTGAGCCAATCAAGTAAGCGAGTACCTGTATCCGTCCCTGCTGTCCAAGGCAGGTGAAGGAGAAAGTGATTTTAGAACGAGTTCTAGTACGTAGCTCAAGTCTCGTCAACCATTCCATTCCCGACCTCATCCAGTCAAGATAGATAGGACTGGTACTGGTCAATTCAATGTGAAAGGAAAGGGAGCAAGGCACTCTAAGTCAGTGGGTCTTCTATTGAATAAGTTCAGTCTCGTAGGCCTGCGAAAGATCTCAACGATAGAAAGTTGGCGAATACAATTACAGCAGTGAAAGCCTCTCAACAATGACTTACTTCTATAGATGGTTGGAAGTCAGTCGCTTTTAAGACTAGATTCCCTGTTGCACATGTCTGACTTGAGCTTTTCCGATTCTATTCCTATTTCCTCGAGAGGATCAAACAGAAGACAGCGCCATGTTAATGCGATCGCAAGACAAAGAAGCTGCGATCACAACATGAAGAAGTAGAGTAGCTCAAAGCGTCAACCATTCCTCTCAGCCTATCTATCTCTTTCAAGTATCAATGATAGTAAGTAGCTCACCAGTCAAGTGAGAAGAAAGGGTCGCCGGCTCGCGACGGTCGCTATCCTTTTCTGTGTAGCACGCGCCACACCAAGCTTAGGAACAGCGCTTAGCTTTCCCTGTTTCCCTAACAAATCAGGTTTGAGATCTCCGCTTTGGAAGCTTTCTTTTATGGCTTTAAAAAGAGTAGTAGTAAACACTCTTTCGTGCCTTGGTTCCCCATCTTTTAAACAAGACCACATGAGGTTGGAACTCACGAAGCAAAGCGTGCTTGGTTATCCTAGAGGTAGGGCTCTCAGATTCACAGGTTGGTTCCGGAACCGTCGAGTAGATTCAATGCAGTCCGGTCAGAGGAAATGCCCGAACTGGCCAAGTATCGGATTGGACGGTCGAACAATGAATTCTTGTCTTCTTCCTCAGGCAATTCCTTCTTGTCTGAACTATCTGTCTTTTATCCCCATCTGTGAAAATCAAATCTCTCTTCCTAGGAAAGAACTAGTAGCAAATAGCAAAGACTTCTTAACTTGCTTTCAGATTTCTTGCCCTACCTTCAAAAGACTAATCATTTTCCAATGCTATTGAACTTCGACTATTCGACCTGCTCCTCGAAGCAAGGAAGGCAGTCTAGTCATCCAGTCGAAGGTACTAATTCCGGCTTTGGTAGTAAGGCAAGGTGCGCAGCGGTTCTTTGTGGGGAAGGAATAGTTCCTGGCTTACTCTAAGCCATATTTACCGATATATTTATTAAAAACAGAACGGCTAAGCCCAGCAAATGAACCTTATCCTAACTAATTAAAACTAGCTGAACTTTCCTAACCTCTATCTTTCAGGCTAAGACCTGACTTACCTCGGGGCATGCCCTATCTTGTTCTAACTAAGGCTAAAGTCCTTCTAAGGCTACGTCTCGTCCTTTATAACACTTCCTAACATTTGTCTTTTCTATTGTTATATAGCGAACATCGCCCATTCATCCGTTAGTGATTTCTTGCTTGCATTCTATCTTTCTTTGTACTTCCAAGCTTGGGCTTGTCATGTCTCATGCTATGAATAGCTTGTGCTTTGGTTCATCTCACTGCTTACTTACTTGACCAGGCCCGCCCTTGCTTTATAGATAGGAGCCCCTCTCTGGTAGAAATTCCTTCTCTCCCTGCTCTTTCAAATCGCTCTGTCCAATCGGCTTGTGTTAAACATAGTGAGAGAGCACATTCATCAACTAGTTGTAGTCTAGCGAATCGGATCTTAGAGAATTCTCCTGTAGAGGGGAAAGAAGGAAGTCTTGGAGAACACATTGCAGGGGAGGAATCGAATGGTAGGGCAGACTCATTTGGAGGGGAGATATAGTGTTTTGATGAAGGATTGTTGCAATAAGATTTACACTGATTAAGTACACTACGCCTTTCACTTGAAGCGATACTCCACTACGGCTTCAAAACCGGTTCCAGCATACGCTTCATTAGTAGTTGAACGAAACCGAGTAGCATCTGTCGCTAGTTGACTCTTTTTGTTGACGTTGACGAATAAACAAGACTATCTCACGAAGAGCTCTTTGAGTAGTTCTACTTGGATCGCTTGGTTGAGCTTTAGATAGCATTACCAACTTCCGATACATTGAGTGCGAGTGGGGTGAAGAGAGGAAAGCCTGAATTGGTGGCACAAGATCTATTAACAGAATGAGGGATCAAGTCATATATTCACCTCCTGTCTTCGAAAAGTGTCCTTCTCCTAACCCAAAGAAGGTTGTGTAGTGACATGGTTCCACTCGTGGAAAGGAAAAGCTTGTTGCAAATGCTACCGTGGATTTATTATATTACAGGGCTTTCTCATTGATAGAGTCAATATAGTATGGCTAATCGCCTTTAGGATAAAAACGAAAACTAGCAATCCGTGAAAAGAAAGACGATGCCATTACAACGGAAATTTTGGACCATAATTCCAATCACAAGTTTCTAAGGCGAAGCCTTTCGAATGGTGAATATCCTGAAGGAATTTGTTAGTTCAAAATGCGCTTGCTTATATACAAAGTCAGTAGACACCTCATATATGTCCGCCGGTGAAGCACTCGAAGGGAGCCGAACCTGATGCAATGGATGAATACACGCAGATCTGTAGAGAATACAGCCGCTCACTTTTGCTTTTGTTCGAGAGACAAGGTCCAAGCCTCAATTGATGGATCTAATGGAGTGGCTGGTCCAACCAAGCTCTGTCCAAGCTCTGACAGTCTCAATCTATGGCCAAGCAAAAACTCCAGCTAAGCTCCCTGCTGTGAGTGATGTGATACCTGAGCCTGGATAGTCGGTATCGAGTTGGCTTCGGTTAATACGCTCACGGTTTCAGTTCGTAACTTATACCTCTACAAGAGGTTGGAATGCTCGTAGATCCTTTATTGACAAGTCGATTTCGTAGCATGTATGCTAAGTCATCAATGGCGGTATAATAGTTCAGTCAAGCTTTCCACATATGGGAATGTTGGTTGGCTCGTCAACTTATACTCCTAAAGGAAGGGAAGAGGCGACTCATAGTGAAAATAAGAGACGTATAGGGTTATTGGCTGATGCATGCGCCGAAGAAGAGAAGACCTGTTTGAATGTCCTACACGGTTACACCTCTGGAAGGCCTGAAGTATAACTCTTGAATGGAACCGAAGAAAGTCATTTTATTTATATAGGATGTTCTAACTTTGGCTTTCTAAGATATCCTCCGCACTAGAAGAGTGGGCAATTTACTTCTCGCTCGTTGCAAGCGTGCGATGATCGACCTTTCGCGTCTTCCAGACATATTCATAGATAAAGTGAATTATTGGATCGAATCCATCTTGTAAGGTTGGCCCGTAACAGAACCATAACCCGAATCACAAGTATTTCAACGAAGCTATCGGAACCCCGGCATCGCGCCTACTAAACATTGACCTTCAGTCTCATACTACAAGAAGAGGAAAGAGGCTCTTTAAGCAAGCAAACGCTCTTCCATAGCCTGGTGAGACTGCTGCCTTGTGAGGAAGACCAACCAAAAAGATAGAAATTGGTGTATATAAAGATATGAAATTTATAAGAATCGATGCAATCGAGTTGACTAGGGGCTTTCTACGTAGATTGAGGTTCAAAACAAAAGGAAAATAACGGTCTAAGCTCCCTGTGGGATCACCTGATGATACTAAACCGACGAGCAAGGAGGGAAGATTTGACTGATGAAACAAGTAAAGAAAGATGTCCGATTGTTGCTGGCGACTCCCGGTTGATGAACAGGTTTGAGATAACATCTTCCAATCGATGAAAGAGAAGGGAGACTTTCTTTTTAGTTTTACATCATTCTCGAAGAAAGAAGTAGTTAGATTGTTGTAGTGCCGATACCGTTTGCAAGCGTATCGATACTCAAAATGGGGAATGCGGCATGGTGGATCCTGATTCTCAGTTGTTTCAGTTCGGCTATAGATCAGATATAGGGATTCTTTCCAGCGTAGGACGAGTACAGCCAAGCTCATGAGCAAGCGGAGGAATCAAATATTAAGCTAGTGTAGGGCAGTCAGCGACTTCCTGTTAGCCTTGTAAAGGCTACTGAGTTATCAAGCAGATCTGATCCAAGCAATCTCGAGAAAAAGACTGATTCAAGGCTGCAAGGAGACTAATTTTATGATCATTTCCCGAGGATAGAGATAGAAGGCATTATAGCGCCTACTTTAAAGGATCCCCCGGTTATCTTTCTCGCGGAACGAGGAAAGTTGTTACTAAAAACCGGTGTTCTCGTACCCACTTCAGAGCTGACTACCGATCGCTTTCTATACGGTATACGCGGCCAAATCTTTTCCCCTTTTTTAATCCTAAAGTAGCATTAAAAAAAAAGGCTTCAAGCTCAAGTGCAAGCTGAGTAAACTTGTTCAGCTTTACTGCAAGTCTAAAAGGGGCAAAGTCCACTCGCTATTAGCTCGCTTAAATCTCTTCACTCGCATAGTAAACAGCGCTCGCCCTAGTCAAATCCAGATCTTGTTCCTTTGCGAGCGGAAGTCAGAACGAATACCGCTTTTACGCTTTATTAGTTATGAAAGCGGATCGCTTTTTTTGTAATGAAAAGGAAAGAGAAAGCAGATGTAGGTTAACGAGAAGTTATTGTATACCATACTTGTGTAGCCCCTTTCAGGATCAATACCAAGAAGAGTAGGTCAGTGCGCCAGTTCTTCCATCAGCTAATGAAGGTTCGACTCGCCTGTCTTTGAGAAGGACTCGCAGGAACTTTCTTATAGCTTCTAGAAAGCTGTTGCCAAATCCCTCCTCACTTTTTTGGCCTCGTCTCCCAGTCTTGTTCTTGTCTTTTTGATTCTCTCCTATCCCCTTTTTGGATTCTTTTTTAGTTCCATCTCCCCTTTAGAAAGACGATAGCGATTTTGCCTCGAAGGCACTTCTTCACTTATGATAAATAAGACGGATGATAAATCAACAGAGAGAACTCTCGGTCTAGCTTTCTTCAACTAACATGAATCTATTTCACTAGTGGGATACTTCCTATTGTTGTGTATGACTCCTCTTATATTAGTCATTTATTGAAAGATATTTATAGCTGAGTATAGAAGACATTTCTCTCTCTATCTGAAGGAGCTAAGAGAATTCCGATGAATAAAACTGGTCTAACTGTCCAGAAGCACTAATGGCAGTCCTAAAGTAAATGAATGCTTACCTGGTAGAATTTGAAGAATCCACATTCCTTGAAACTATTTCATCATCTGTGGCACTGACCTTCGGAAGAGAATGCGCTGTTGAAATGGCTTGTGACAGTGAATCAATCGAAAGTCCACCTGGGATCATTCCGGGTTTCTCTTTTACTTTAACTGTCCTTCGGGCCGAGGACATTGTATGGCCGATAGTAGTACGCTCTATCCTGCCACTTATAACATTAAGAGCTCAAAGGCCCTCAGATATAATTCACTGGCTGGATTATGTAGCTGCTCTAGCAGCATACTGAGATCATCTCGAGTTACTATTTCTCCGGGGCTGACCCTTTCCTTTGGGCTAGGTCTAAATCTCCCAGGTTCTATCACTATCAAACCAGACTTTTTCCCTGCGAGCACCGCAGCAGCCTGGACATAGACCGGGTCCTCAAGAGTATATTGACCACGGAAACTACTCAAACATCTGACTCCCCGCGTGTAGGCCTTATGAATGGGATGCCCTGCTCTTATTGTCTTTCTGCCCCGAAGGAAGAAGTTCTTTGCAAAGAGGACTCTTTCCGGAGGTTTGCGCTAGAATAGGCAGCTGAAACAATAAGATGGATGGCCAGTGGTCGTTATCCAACTTAACGAGCTGGAAGGCCCACTTATCGAGAAAGGGATAGAAAGTTACGCCCCTACTCGCTTTCGTAAGGGTACATCGCCTCTATTTTGCCTAACTGGCCTATGCCGTACAATAATCAGAATACGATCTTCCCTTCGAATAAAATGAGTAGAAACGACTATAATCAATGAGGACGATAGATGATTAGACTTTAGGGTTTCAATTTCCTGGTACCGAGACCTCTACCCCATTATCCAAGTACTTCAGGCATTGATGGAATGTTGAGGCAACCGCCTGATGCTGGTGTAGCCAATTCCTTCCAATGAGAAGGTGGTATGAAGGAGCCGCATCTATCACATGGAAGGTCGTATCCGACGTCAGCTTTCCAATGGTGAGCTTTATTTTGATCGCGCCAAGGGGGATCTAGGATAAATCGTTGAAGCCATGCACCAACCCTAGTTCTCTTGCCCGCTTGTCGGGCTTAAAGCGGAACTGAGCTTCTCACTAACAGAATCGTAAACTTCATTGCATCAAACTCGGCGAATCGTCTGATTTAAGCTAAATGAAATATGATTCCCGCTGCTCCTCTAACCCTGTAGGGCCTACCTTGGTTATTCAAGAAAGTGCTTTTCTATTTTATTCAAAAGGAAGAGGGGTACTCTATCTGTCCTAACTGAGCGAGTTGTCGAATCGAAGTCTAACCGTGAGCTTACCTAACCGAGCTTTTTACTTAAGGAAGTTGGGAATAGAATCGATCTTTGATCCCAGGCTTTCCAATCTCGCTTTACGGCGTGGACTACCGAGGTATCTAATCCCATTCTCCATGTCAGTAGAGTCCCGGGTAGGAGTTAGCATTTAGCTGATAGCTACTTTTAGGGCTGACTCGATTCTAGATAGCCTTTGGAACCAATTCCATTAAGCCTAGTGACATCAATCCCACCTGTCCCTTAGTTCAAGCGCAAGGGAATGGATCAAAGAAAAAATTGCCAATACTGATTCGGAATCAACAGTAAAGGAATCCGTCCTGCTCGGATAATCGGCTTCTCCTCCCGTATGAGGAATGAAAAGAAAGTCCAAGTACAACTGAAACTGACCGGTCCCCAAGCATGGTCTGTAAAATTATACCATTAGGCTTCTGGTTGCTCCGGTTCTTTTCTTAGCAGCGCATCTTCTGGTGTCGGAACACCGGGTGTTCTCATACCCTGAGCGGCATTGCCACGTTCCAACTCTGCTTTTAGTTCTGTCCCTTGCATTGAATTAACCTCTTTAGGCTTTCCGAATAGACTTAAAAGACAGGACTGAGCTCCCCGCCGAAACTGCTTAGTCGAGAGATGTTCCACACCGCCCTATTCTCACTCCACCCTCTCTCCCGTGAAAGATGAAGATGAGAATTTAGCAGCAAAGATAGAAGCTGGAGATTGGCCACAAAAACCTCTTCTCTCCCGGCAGGCTCTAGCGCAAGAGCAATGCGAACAGCTGATTCTCAAGCAGGGGAAACAAACCGGATCAAACCGAGATCTTTTTTTCGATCACGCCGGGGACCTAGAACACTATCCGACGGATCACTATATGAACACTCTCAGACTTTCTGTCTTTACCGGAAGTTCCCTTCGGTGCTCCTTGAGCCTTGATATCTTTATGTTCTTGGCTCCGAGCCGGTCACCGGTAGCCCAAGTCGGAAAGAAGTGAGACAGAGTCGAGCCAGTGAGACAAAGATGAAAAGGAGGAAAACAATCCCTGGAAGAAGACTAGGATTCTCTTTCTGTCTGGTCGTACTAGGCCATTAAGGTCTCACTACTTATTATGTGAATCTTTCTATCCCCAAGGAAATCCCATGCATTGAGAAGGTTGGATCATCATCAAAGACAGGAATGGGTGCTCAATCAATGGAATGTTTGCTTTTAGATCTCTTCCAGTGCTTATCAAATCAAAATATCAGGTTGAGGTCTAAACAAGGGATCAACCTGTGGACATGTTGAGCTGAACCTCTCTTCCTACCGCTAGTAGTTAAATACATTGCGTGGCTGCCCGATCATGACGTAGTCCGAGATAGAAGATTGAGAAAAGCAGGGCAAGTGGGAGATGTTCCACGAGCTACTTGTTTGAAGTCTTTTTCCTTATCTAGGTAAGCAAAATGCCAGGAGAAGGACTACTTGCCTGAAAGAGCTAAAAGCACACCCCCTTGAAGAAAGGAAGGATTCGGAAAGGCCGGACTCTAGCCCATTACTTTGGGTAGTTCAAGACCGATTACTAACCAATTTCAACAGAAGAGTTAGACATATGACACCTAGCCCATTACTTGGGAATGGAGCTCACTCAGGAAAAGCCACTTATTGGGCGGGATGGTTCGATTTCAGTAAAATAACCTCGTACCCTAACCTTAAGTAAGAGAGATCCGGGGGGTGACCCTTTATCTCACCTGTCAGTACAGGAAGGTGGGCAGAGATGGTATGGAAATCCTAACAAACCGAAGACGCCTTTGGGATGCAGCAGAACCAAGCTCCTAGGATTGAAAACCTTCTAGGAAATCCAATCGGGAAGGCGGGACGAGCAGACTCACTTGTCGAACTAGGAGGAGCTAGAAGGTACGAGCTCTTTTATTAACCAGGCACAAAGACTCAGGAAAAGGCGCTTACAGACTTGAGATTGACGATCGATGAACTCACTACGGGAAGCCCGAACCCCGACTTTCTAACTAGGAACGTAGTCCTCTGTGGTTTGAACTTGTGGAATTCAATTCTTAGAACCACCTTTTCGAAGTTGGTTTTCCCTCACCAGATTCCACTAATGAGCGATGCCCGCAGTTTGATAATCATTCTTTGGGTTCAGCTTAGTCAGGATTGAACGCTCGGCGAAACGTCAAGCGAAAGAACAATTCTGCTTCAAAGCTCGTGCTTAACAAGCTTGTCGAAGAGGGATCAAAACGATCAAAGTGGAGGCCTTTTTCGCTTCAATCGATAGTCACTCCGCCGAGTTCAATCTCAAGTGGAGAAGAAAGAGACGAGATCTGAAGGTTCGATCAAATTACGTATATGAATATAGAAGTGTTCTTCGTCATCGATCGTTGATCGGTTTCGAGAAAAGAAGGCCCCTTTTATGAGTCAGGCGGTTGAGCGTGGTCCCACTTTCTTAATCCAACTCGTGCAGGATCGTCTTGTCAGTGGGGTGGGGTTTTGGCGGGGGTGTCCATCGAAGGCGTTTAGATGCCGATTTATGCACGTTTAGAGGCCTTTGATAGTTCTCGACCTTTCTACCTTGACTGATTGATCGACCTTTGAATCCTCGATGATGACCGTTGACTCTGGACCATAGACTTGACTCGACCAATCAACCAACAAACCAGAAATCCCATTCGATGCTTATCATAGGATGAATCTTCTTCACTGACTTCACCATCAGCAGTTTCTTCTGGGCATGCCCCTGAGACTATTGATTCAATTCCTTCTCTCAGGGCTTTCGATGCACCTTCTGATTAACGTCCTTCAAAGAGCCAAGCTAAAGAGCGCAAAGAACAACCCGGTATTCGTAGATCTGAGATTGGCACGTTTAATAGGAGAAATTCCATAGCTACCTTTTCACCTTGCAAGCTGGAGGGATTGACTCAAAGATAGGAGTGAGCGGGATTGCCTGTCAGAGGAGTGAAGTTCAAGGGATTGGCTGTCATGCATGAATCTTCTACTTTATTGGTGGAGTGACATGACATGGGATCTAGTTCCAGATCTTGGGGTTCAGCTGAGTCTTCTTCTTCTTCTAGGTCCTTCGATTTCGATTTTCCTTTAGCAAAATCTAGAGCATCTCAAACTTCGATTTCAGATTAGTCAACCTTGCCATTGAAAGAAAGAAAAGATCAAGAATCAGAAGCGCCTTCAAGCAAGTCTACTGGAATCAAGGATTGAGTCGCAGGTTCACTCCTCTGGTCAAGCCTGAAAGCCAATCCCTGAGAACCCGACAACTCGGCTAGCCCGGATCCATCTCATAGGCTTCTTTGGTGGCTTTCCCCCTTCGCTACTTTCTTAAGATTGAAATGAAAGTCAAGGAACCTATAGACAAAACGCTGGTTTGGCTCATCTAGATCAAAAAAATCTTCCATTGGCAGCCCGATTTCAGAGCCTAAAACCAGCAAAGCGAGCAAGTTTGGAAAGGTTCCACCCGAAAACAAATTGCTGAAATCGCTCAATTGAAGCCAAACCGGGTTGGGTTCCTCGATAGAGTCTATTGAGATGCCAGTCAACGGTTGGCAGGGCTTGTTATGCCCAATACTTTGGATAAAGGATTCCCGGCATTTTGCCTTGCCTTTCTTAGAGTTCGAAATCCCTATCCAAGCTGATCCAACTCGGATTTGACTTCATCTCCAACCCCAGAACCAAAAACCTCCCTGGAGCTTGGTCATCCCAGATGAGCTGAGCTACGAAGTTTGGCATTCGTGAGGACGCAGCCCTGTCAGAAAGGGCATTCTCGCTTATCTGTATATGAGAATTTGAGAATTGGGTCACCGCGGCAGAGCTTCAATCGAAATAGTGATTCTTTGGCCAGGTTTGCTTATCCAACCCTCGAGTGCAAAGGCATCTCATTAGGTCCCTTTCAAAGGCCCTAAAACGCCTAAACCCGGCCTTGCAACAAGGAACCTAGACAGAAGAACGGAATCGTAGCCTTCAAGCTGACGTCTGAATATCTCATTCATAATCCGACGAGTTCCATTTCAAAAGGGGCGGTTTCATAGCTCTAGCTTGCTGCGTCAACTGGCCCTTCGTCATCCTTTCTGTGAGGTAGCTTGTCTCCTCCAGCTTGTCTGGTTAATGGGGCTCTCTATTCAAAGATTCAAGAAGTCACTCCGGGATGGAGAAGTTTCTTTGATTCATTCGCCCTACGTGATCATCTACTTTCTTCCAGTGGAGAAGGGACAGACCTTCCCCGTCTAGTCGAATAAGTCAAAGCAATTTTGGTCACAGAAATGGGAGAGACAAAAGAAAATCTCAAATCTTAGCCAATCCCTTGGAAGAATCCCTCTCGCCTGTGCTTGTGCGTTCCTATCTCTTATGAATGAGTCAACCGGATCGTGAAGATCTTACTTTATAGAAGCTGCGGAACCAAACCTGGAGTTGATCTGCTCTGAATCCTCAACTTTGAACCAACTCAAGATCGAATTGTTGGCTAGGTTTATATAGGCAAAACGGGGGTTGGCGGCATCTGACATCAAATCACCTTAGCTTCATCAACAAGGTCTCTTTCAAGGCCTCCTATGAGCAAGAGAAAAAGCAGACCTCCAAGCGGTCAACAGACCGGGTCCAGCCAACAAGCTTGAGCTATGAAAGAGAACAACTACTTAATATATATATGAATTATTGAGAACGAAAGCGAGCGAATGAGAATTGAAATGAAGAGAAAGTTCTTGAACTCTTTCGAAGTGGAATGTAGATGAGGACTGAAGCGAGCAGGATTGACCTTCAAGCTCTCGTTCGCTAGTCCACAGACTGTCAATGATGGGTCTGACTCAGATGCAAGTCAGACAATGTCGATTCGATTGGGCCTTTTCACACTCGATCCGTTCCAGTCGATCCTGAGCATCGATGTTGAAGATCGATTGCAAGAAGCACAAGATCTATTGCAGTTCCCCCCGTGAGCTGCCTTTTAGCAGTCGATCTTGAACACTTTATCTTAACTTAAGATCGATTGCAAGTGCCTCAAGGCCTGATTCTCATCCTTACTTACTGTCAAGGTCAAGGGAGCGGGCAGGCGCAGATTATGATAAAGAAGATGGGGGAAGAGAGAACAAGACGGGGTGAAGTGGGCTCAGGCCACAAATTCACCAAATGTAGGGTTTTGTACGTTTTATGGCATGTGATTATGATGATAATGGAGGATCTGCGTGAAACGAAAGATTCTTCTAAACTTACTTTGCATAGAAGAGATGGACTTCCAATCCAAAATTGCTTGTGGTTGCCTCCTGGCCATGCGCCATCGATTCCAGTTGGAAGCCCCTTCTTATTCGCTCTTCAGCAACTTCTTGTGCTCTAAAACACTAGAACGACTTGCCTCATAAGAGAAATGACCTGCGGGAACTCCCGCCAGCCCCAGGCGGCTACTGATCTTTCGGAGCCTAAGAGTGGGCTCCATTACCCTTTCGCAATCTTCGGCTTGCCTTTATGGTTTGCTTGAAGCAAGAACAATTGATGAGTGAGCAGTGGAACCAATCTCCAATCCCGAGGCGAAACAACCTTTTGAACAATACAGTAATAAAAAAGTACGATGCTTGCAGGTAGGAATCCCAGAGCAGCTTGCTCGGTCTTTTGTTTGAGGTTTTTATTCGTGCAACAGGAATACTTAGTATAGGAACGGACCCGAACAGGAAGATAGTCGATCACACAGAGTCGTAGAATCACTGAACGAGCCTTCGTGTGACGAAGTCGGATCGGAAGTGACCTCCTCCGAACCCTCAACAATAGAACGTGTGTGTTCCCAGTAGGGATTCTAACGGAGGAGTGCAGAAGGGCTTTTGGAAGAGCGCTCCGCGTGTTTTTTTCCTATCTAGAACCCCCTGGTCGTGAGAAAGAGCCGCTCTACCCCCCTCATTCATGATTCATGTGAGGGAGGAAAGAAATAGGCGATCTCGTTAGCATGAACCGTCCAAATTTCACCTCCCCTGGACGAACAATCGACAAGCCAGACATTATTTCCAATGCAAAATAAAAGAATTTTACGATCTGATTCTGGAGGAGCCCACGGAATTCTCTCAATATCTTATCCAGAGGCACTGTTCATCAGAGATCTTGTGCGTATACTCCTGGAATAGCTGAGAGGAAAAAGAGAGACTTATTTAAAACGGTTATAGCTATGATGTTTGGGATGAATGTACCCCGTTTGGGTAGAAGCTGTGTTGACCGCAACATACTTGATCAATCGCATACCGTCTAAGTTCTTGCTGGAAGCATCCCTGAGGACTCTTATTTCAAAGTATTTGGCTGCGATTCTCTTTTTTATTTTTTCTTTAAAGAAAGGTCGAAAGAAAGCGAGCTCAACGAAACAAGCGAAGCGAGCAGCAAGAGAAGATCGGTAGTAGAAGGTAACGAAATAGAGACTCAGAGAGAGATCAGAAGCAAAATTCGGCAAAAATAAGGCTGAACCCAGGTGACGCCTATTGTAGTGTAGCACCTGGGGCCGCACGACTCAGGCAGACTCTCTACCCGTGCGCGTGTCTATTTCGCTTTAGGAGGTATCAGAGCGGGTAAATCCCTTTCGGATTTCTGCTAATTCTCTTCTTGTTGCACCATGTCCAAGCTTGACGATAGCAGTGGAGCGCTGTCTGCGGCGGCTGTTGCTAAGGAAACACTCAAGGATCGAGTGACCCAACTTGATGGCAAGGTCGACCATTTGGGCGGACAAGTGTAGACTATGGCAGAAAGGCAGGAGAATCAGGAATCGTTGGTCACCAGACGCTCGCTAATGAGTACCGCGTCTTCCCAGTGAAGGAGAGCCGTCTTCATGGGGCCTCAACGATCCCGGTGGCGATGTCCAAAGCGTGACGGACTAGGTCAAATTGAGGTGAGGAGCTTGCTGTGGAGATAGGTCTCCGGTTCGTGAACCGAATTCTCACCTGGCGACTCCAGACGCATTTGAGTCCCGGAACCGCAGCCATTCAACGGGGGATTCGAAATGCCAAGGCTCGAAGACCTCTGGGACATGGAACAGTACTTTAATTAAGGCTGTTCGTGCCCCTTTTGACGACCAAGTCACAATGGCAACAATGTATCTTTCTGGGGATACGAAGCTGTGGTGGCGGACGCGATATGAGGACGTGCTGGAAGGGCGTTGCGAGATCAACGCCTGGGAGGAACTAAATAGGAAGCTCAAGGAAAGGAGCAGTTCCTCTGCCTGGGAACGTTGCACGGCTTGCACGAGAGTCCCTGATGCGGACCGGCACTGTTCGAGAAAATCAAAGCAGACCATGGGGGACTGACCCGAGCTATCGACAAAGAAGGACTTTGATAGATAGAATAAGGCACTCAGACATCAAAAAGAGGGCTACTTCACTATGAATGGTAACATATGAATTGAAACTAATGCGACGGGTGTCAATTACCAAAAAAAAACGACTCGACCAGTCTCGCGGGACATCCTCGAAGGGACGCGAAGAATATTTGAAACCACTCTCGAACCATCACACGGATTCCGACCAAACTACCCATGATATGGTAAGAACGGAATGGAAAGGCAAAAAAACGATTCTATGCGCAGACGTGAAAGCTCTATCGATAGAAGCATTCTAGCCTATTTTATTTTGATTTAGAGAGGTCGTCTGAGAACCGCCATTCACGCACTCCCCACTAACACTAAAAAGAGCGATTGGTAATCTCGAGAACCTAAAATGCAGAAGTGAGCGTATCCCAAAGCTCTCCTCTCTCCCCCTTTTTTAGCCAACCCCATTTTTCACCTTGAATTGGTCAAAGCAAAAAATCTGATGAATAGAAGAAAAGGAGATCCGAAAGATACGCGGACGACTTGACTATAGTATAGGTTGGATGTTTCCGTGAGCAGTAAGCAGCAGATCTCCCCTTATTTTGGGAAAGCTGGTGGCCGCGTGTGAATTCTTTCAAGGCAAGGGGCGGCCTGATTCGACATTGTTGTTTACTCTGATCTGGTCGAGGTGGTTTTCGTTTACCAGCGCGTAGGTGGTCTAAGTTCCTATGACCGAGTCTTTCTGGCCCCTGTGAACATCTTTTCTTAATGTATTAAAGAGGGCCTCTCTAACCGGTGAAAAGTGGTGGGTGTCCACTAACGGCCATTCCTGGCTCGGCTCCGATAACGCAATTCCGGGAGGAGTCGGTAGTTGGGCACTGGATCCCTTCGGACCTGGAGAACGTGTGACGCTGGGTCGGGGTTTGGTGAACCAACTGGTCGCTCCTCTAGTTGAAGTATCGGGCCCCTTTTTCGTTGCCTAGGTTACACCTTCGGAATACCCCAGAAGGGAATTTTTCTCTACTTCCCTCAATCTTCACTTTACGCCACGCCGACTCCCCTTTCGTCATAAGGCGTGGAATTAGACCAAGGGGAATCTCCATAGGAACTAGTCCCTCCGATTTCATCGGAGGAGATCGAGACAGAGCCCCAGGGCTATGGAGAAAGATGTAGGTAGATCGATCGCCCTAGATAGACAACTACATAGAGGGTCTCTACAAGTCTATATATTCTTTGATTTCGTTCCCCCCGTAAGATCAATATCACAACTAATGAGGTCTGCAAGTTTCACAACTAAGTAAAAGTAATAGTAATACCCGATCCGATAGTTTACGATATAGATAGATAGATATTTAACAACAACATTCTAAAAAAAGATATTAATAGATATCGGTAGTTGTCCGGTCGTACCCAAACAATAATATTCCAGAGGGAAATGCACCTAAGATCAAATATTTCGAGCCGGCTTCCGTGGAAAATTCAGACTTTCTTTTTGATGCTGCGATTACATAAAAACATAAACTTTGAGGCTCAATAGCTAAATACATGGCAATTGAATCATGAGCCGAGATCATAAAGAGCATACTGCGAGTAGGAAGTGGAATTAATACAATGAATTCAAAAGCATCAAACCTCTCTTGTTCGAAAGAATCGAAACACATCGAAATGGTACCAGCCGTACTTAATAATAGAAGGATTTGGCAGAAATATGTAAAATTGTCCCTCCTAAAAAGATTATTCCAGAATAAATGGGCAATAGTTAGGAGAGGTGCGCCAGCGGCGAGCAGAAGCAAGGTTATTAGATACCTCAGGAAAGCCCGGCCAGAACCACACGTGCAAGTTTCCCAGCATGCGGCTCGTCCGTGATAACTTCTTCGGATTTGCGTGAACTAGCGGACCGATCACTAAGTGGGGATGCTCCCTCCAGCATGAGCGCTTTTCGGAACTGGTTAGGAATGGGCGCCACTACCCCAGCCCGGATCCAGCCAGGTTCTATTGATCATGTCCCCTTCCCATCCCAACAGTTGTACCTTGTCTTGGGGCGTCTTTGGCTTTACGAGAGCCGGAGAAAAAAGTCTTTCTCTTCCGCCATTCCGGTGCGTCCACAGAAGAGGAAATCGCAATGCATCTTGCTCAGCAGGCGTAGCTTGGAGTAGGAGTGTAGCGTAGGTAAGGTAAGGAAAGTGGCCGACAGAGAGGAAGACAAACCGGCCTCTTAAGCGCAGCTAAGCTAATATGTGCCGGAGAAAGCCAGGTGCCGGAGGTAAGCTTTATTCGGCCCGGAGCATTGATTCCCCATAACGAATAGGCTAGTTCTATCTCTCAATTGCCTATCCTGTGCTCGAGAAGGTCCCCCAGTTCCTCGGCAGCACCTCGAGGCGCATGCGCATTTAGTTGTCTTACATGAGAAAAGGGATATTCCTCACTCCATGGCGCCTTTCGCTCATCCATTCCGCTCGCCCGTCCAGACGCGGCGCCCTTTTTCATTATCATCTACCGCCCTTTCTTTCCTCCCGGCTATTCACGCATGAAGATCGTCGTATGTATGCTCGACTTCGGTTGCCGGTAGGAGTACATTATGGCAGGATCAGTCACCCGGGCAAACCAACCCTCCTCCAAGAAGAATTGTGCTATGCCCCCCCGATCCCTATAGAGCGAAAGAGCTGCCTGGTGATCCCTAGGTTGCAGCACGTCCGGTCGTTAACTCCTCGCGCCGCTGCCGCCGTTTCTAGGACCGACCGACGCCTCACCTGCACAGGTACCTACGTAGTGTAGTGTCGGTCGCACATTCAACATAGCGTTCGGACTCATGCGCCTTCCAGAACCAGGGGTCTTCGAGCCTGCTGCGTACGATTAGCCAGCCTTGCGGCGGCAAAAGGATTAGACGTCTCCCCATGCTACGGTTCCCTGCGGTCCGAACCCGGTGCCGCATTAGGTTAGGGGACTGGGCGATAATAGCTCCTCCGCATCCCAAAGCGCGCTGCCCTCCTAGGCGCGCAACACTAAGTAATCCAAGCCAACCCACATTACTGACTAACGGCGGATAATCATATTTCTTAGAGGTACTAAATACAACTCCATGAATGAGCAAAATGAAGGTTGCATTAATGATAAAGATCTCTGGGAAAACCGCTAAAAAAAGATTGAACATGTGGGAGGATCCGAACGAATTCTGCTTTCATTTCCCCCGTATGGAGCACTGAGTTACTTACGTTACGTTACGGTCTTCAGCAGGCTCTAGGCGGCGGGGATCGCTAGACCAGCAGCCAAACCAACAATGAATGTGTAATGATGGTGATTCCACACCAGGCTCAATAAAAAAGAATTGAATGTAGAAAGGGGATCCTAAACTAAAAAGGAGTCCATGACCCCTTTTTAGAGCGTAAGCGTATAAGGAGAGGTCGAATTCCAAACTTTTCTCTCCCCATTACAAAAAAAAAAATGGACGTCACTTTGGGACACATGCGGATAGCCGCCCCGCGTGGCTAAAAGTAAACCAAAAGAGCTCAAACTCTTTTTTTTAGTTTCACTGAGAAAAAAGAGTCTTATAAAAGACGCCACTCTACGAGGGAAGTCCTCGGGTCGACTCCTTGCGAGTTCATCCCCGAACCCCTTCTGGGTCTTGTTCGGGAAGATGCAGATAAAACGCCAATAGCCTGATGTCAGCTTCTACGGCATAAGCTTTAAAGAAGAAAGCTATCAACGCATAAGAAAATCCAATTTCTTTTTTGAATCTCAAAGGTATAGGTGAAATTTGGAACAATCATTTCAATCTTTTTCTTCCAATTCTAAGAAAGAGAAATCCCGAAAAATCCGTCAATAAATGACGAACCCCATTATACAGATGATAGGACAGGGCTAAGGCAGTAATCTCGACGGAGATTAGGATAAGCTTTGATGAATAAAAATAAAAGAAGAATTGGTAGAAATTCTCATAGGTGAAGCAAATCAAAGGCATTTTCAGACAAAGAAGATAAAAAAACAAAAGAATCGTGGCTAGGAAAGCCCCGGAGATTCTATGGGAAATTGGAAACGTCGAAGTGAGCTGTGGCTTATAAATAGGAAGATGAGGAGATAACGGGCGAAGGATATCTAAAGTTTCAGGGTATGTCCGACCTGACGGTTGAGGCATGATTGATTGAGCAAAAAGGATTCCCTCCAGACAGCTTAACTCCGTCAAGCCTCTACGAGTAGTGAAGAATGATAGTGAGTTGTGCTTGGTTGTTGACCAACGGGGAGAAAGAAAGATGCATAAAGGGCGACTGAAACAAATAAGATTTCGTCAGCCCGGAGTACACTTTATCTGTTTTGAACGGAAACGGAATATTCCCATCATTACTTACTTCCCCTTGTAGGGATTCAACCCGGTCCAGGAGTGCTTTACAAAAGCCAACCGAAGCCGTATCCGGGCCTATGTCTTTCTCAAAAGTCTTTTCGGTGAGAGCGCGCTCTTTTCCTATATTGAAAAGGATTCGCAATTGGACTCTTCTATAGAATGTATATTGAGAAGGATTCGAACCCTTAACCTGTAGTTTTGAAACTGATCTATCTCAAGCCACCGGAGTCAAAGCAGCCGTTCTCTTCTGATCGTGGACCGCCCTTCAGATTCATCCCACTACTGAAGTGAGATGATCACCACCGGAGAGAGGGAGAATTCAAGTGAGACTGCTAAAAGGCTTTCCTTTACTAAAGCATTTCATTGACCGAGAGTCAAAAAAAAAAGTCTAGAACTAGAAGTCAGCTTGAAAGCGGGCTCAAAGCGCTCGAAAGAGTTCTTTCGCGCAGCTCGCCCCGGCTGTGAGACTTGTGCTTTCGAGTAACCCATTTGCTCATCCATCTTGCTTAAGATGGTTCTTACGTCGGAAAAGAAAGAGATTGGGAATGCCGGACTAAGCAAAGATATGAGAAAGTTTGACCCGCAAGAATAGAGAAAGTAAGGAAGCTAGGCCCTTTCTCTCGTCGGATCGTCCCTCGTGCCTGGGAGTTGAAGCGCTAGTTCCGCATCCCACCGGAAATCCACCGCTCTGAAGAAGCCGCTGAGGAAGACCCTAGTCGCCCGACTCCGAATCAGTCCTTCCCGCGAGTTGCCTCTCTGTCCTTGCTTTCGTCATCTTGGATTCTTCATTCCCTGTGGAATGGCTTCTTTACTGTCTCTATTATAGTGGAATAAGGAAATCCGAATAGCTTATCGTTAGAACGGTTGAAAGCTGATCTGTACTGATAAAAGAGTTCATAAGTGAAGGAAGAAAGCTAGGCTGCGAGCTTTGTCTACGGAGCAAGCGTAATTGGTCTAAGCTCTTTCGGTTTAGGGTGGGATCGATTCGATAGACTTGACCCTTAGGGGGAGTTTTCCCGTAATTTATATACGGATATATGTTCAAGTGCAATATCCGTTTCTTTAAGGCCGAGTAAAGCCCGCTGTAGTGCCTGCCTTCAGTCCTTTTATGAAAGGTTCTGTGATTCCCATTGCATTACTGTCTGTTCTTCAGTCTTTTCCTTTGCGGTTGGTAAGGCAAGGCCTCCCTTAGGTCTTTGTTTTTTTATTTGTCTCAAAAATGGGGTTTTTACTAACTTTCTTCTTAGGAAAGAAGAAGACCATTGATCTTATAATACGTCACCGGTGTACTTACTTCAACACAAGAAGTGTGGGCCTCTTCGATATCGATAGAAGCACTTTCTTTGTCTTGGTCCCAATTCAACTACATCCGCTATAGCATTTAAAAAAAGTGGTTATTGAGTTCACGGAACACAAACTTAACCTTCAAGTTCAGATAGTGAGAGAGTGAACAAGAAGAAAAAATTATATTAATTAATTATATTCCGCTATCAAGAGAAAGAAGGAATACCCGGCAAAGTCCCATATCCTCATGTGCTTTGGGATTCCGTTTGATCTGGGCTTGTCTTGCATTACTTGTTTCTGGAAAAGAAGTCTTCCATGCCGGTTCCCGTCCGGCCTTAGACTAACTCGCAGTCAGACAGGTTCGTGAGATCATAGTCTGATTCTTCAGATCCTCGCTTCCATCCCACTAGACTAGAAGGAGGACCAGCAAGAAGGAATCAAAGGTAATAAATAGCTTTCTCTTCCCGGGATTCAGAAAAAGAAAGAGGGAAGACATTAAAATGTTTAACTAAACGAAAGCCTTGTCGATTAAGCTTATAGGCGGGCGTGGGTACTTGCTTACGTGCGTGATTTCGCAATCTTTCTAGAACATGATGCGAATGCTATCCTCAATGCAGAAAGGCCAACTACTGCAGACAGGACTAAAGGACTGACTGATAAAAGCACACTTAACTGCTGCAGGAAGTACCGATCAGAAAGGAGGAAGGCTGGAAGCGGCCTGACGAGTAGTCAATCCGTGCAAAGGATTCTATTTTCAGCACGGACCTTTTCTTTTGATCATTGCGCACCATTTCACAGCATGGATCGGCGATCTAACGCAATAAATAAAGGATTGAACTGAGATTGAGGCCCGTCAGGAAGCTTGGAAAAGGAAAATCCGTAAAAGTAAAAGAAGTGAATTTGGCAGGCGTAAAATAAGTTCTTTAGCGGGGAAGTTTAAAAAGGGGGAGATGAACTGGGCACCCACACACACGGAGTGGGTAGGTCGGCGTGATCTATGCGAGGGGTTCAAAATAAATAGGAAAGGGAGAATCCTCTGATTCCGTTGTGACTGGATGATTTGGTTCCGAACCGGGATTCGTTCTCCCGCTACTAATGGTAATGGACGAGACCAAGGTTTGGTTTTCCATCAAAGGAAGTTAACCTTCGGAAAAGCCAATGGAATCCATTGCCTCTTAAAACACAGGATTCGGCACAGACGTGGTATGCTCTCAATTTGAATTTGATAGAAATTGATCGGATCCTTCCCCTTCTGGGTGAATAATGGGTAACTACTAGTGTAGTCAGTCAGTCTACGTGCTATACGTCTTTCACTATTCAAGTAAAGGTCTGATTCCTTTGGAGCTCAGGGGCCTGTGATCTGTTCGAGTCAGTCCTTCATTCAAATTTCAGATTCGCATATCAAGACCGAGTAGGAAAGGAACTACCCACTTTCTGGGGGTACAGCCAATTCAAGATCCTTCTATAGCGAGATAAATATGCTTTTTGCAAGAAGGCTTTTTGTACGCGTGAACGACCGTCCTTTCGGCGATCGAGCAGACCTTGTGAATCAGCTTGTGTACCGAGTAGAAATACCCATAGGAATCCTGAGGTTACTGAGGACTAATTACTTACTTGCTTGCCGAGCTTACCGAGCTAAAGGAGTAAGGAGCACACCGAGCAAGAGAGATAGACAGTTAGACAGAAAGTTTGTCAGGGGCGGTAGTGCGGATGCACTGAGCGACGGAAGCAAAGAAAGAATCAAGCTAGGGAACACTCCAGATTTACTAAAGGCCTCCTTAAGGGCTTCTAACGCTTTGTAAGTAGGCAGGCCAGGTCCAACCCTTTAATTGAAAAAAGGAAAGTTGTTCTCCTCATCTTTCAGAGAAAGGGCTAGTCATCAAGTGAGAGTAGATGTTCAACTCGATGTGTCCACAAGCCATATGGCGAGGCGACGTTCCGTGCCCAATTTCTGATTTCTGATAGGGAGTATTCGTGTGCCAGATCATTAATAGGGAAGTCAACCAAGATGTCAATGTGTGGTAAAGGGAAATCATCCTTGGGACTGGCTTTGTTGAGGTCGCGAAAGTCAACGCACATGCGGACTCTGCCGTCCGGGACAGGAACTCTGTTGGCTAACCATTCATTCGGGGTATTCCGTCACTACAAGAAATCCTGCCTTTAGCTGCTTCTCTACTTCCTCTTTGATTTGAAACCTTTTTTTTTATTCCTCATTCTCCTCAGTTTCTGCTTGACTGGCTTGGCATCAGGATACAAAGGGATTTTATGCTAAACTATGTCTGTGCTGAGTCCAGGCATATCATCGTAGGACCATGCAAAGACATCCTTGTATTCTTTCAAAAGGTCAATCAGGCTTGTTCGTTCTTCGAGAGTCAAAGTGGTTCCTATCCTAACCTCTTGGGGTTCGTCTGCGGTCCCTAAATGAATGGGTTGGGTTTCTTCCATGACGGGTTGAGCCTTCCTTTCCTCTGATCTCTCCACCATTTCCAAGAGTTCAGGAGGAGTTTCACTCTAGGTTTCTTCCTCATCTACCTGCATGAGGCAGTGATCATTGGAAGGGGTCTGCTATTTGTTTTCCTTTTTTTTTCAAGATTTTAAGCATCTCATCATCATCAACAAAGTCCTCCAGCTGATCTCCTAGATTTCATTTCATTGCAAACCACAAGTTCCTTGATTACAGACTCTCTGGCCTCCAGGGCCGACTCGACTTCAGAAATGATAACAGACACTGACGGGACAGACACATCATTATTTGGGACAGACTTCAGACCATCCTCCGAAGAGGTTACATTAAACAGGGACTCAACAGACTTGACTAAGACTGGTTCAGATAGAAGACTGACAGACTTCAGCTGAGGAAGAGAAGACCAATTGCGTGGTGCTTCATCGGCCGGGATGATGAGAGTGGATGGGTCTTTTGCCACTGGGTCCGCAATTCGAATTATCATGGACACCATCCCTTATTCCCCTGCCGCACCGTCCTGGGTAAACATAAGTTGAAGCTGGTATTCTTCCTCAATCTCTGATTCAACAGCCTTTTCTTCTTTCTTCTCTGGATATCTGGTTCTTCCCAATGGTAGATCATTTTAGCTTTCCCCTCATCAAGCTCCCGGGTTACTTTATCTGTAAAGAATATTTCAAAACCCGGCACGCGGTTCCCGCTAGCATCGATCCATGGCTCCGGAAAACCGAAAAGGGAAAAGTTATATCCTTCTTTGACAAATCGCCCATTCAGAGTCTTCATCAGATATTTAACAGCTTTCTTGCTATCCTCTTCTTCTTCTTTTTCTTCTTCTTGTCTTCCAATTTTTGGGGATCTTCTTCCGTAGGTATATACACCCCAACAAAAAAGGTGGCTCAATTGCCTGGACATGAATTGGCTCCACGATTTCTTGGTGGCGCCGGCCGAGTCCTGATCCGTGGAGGTGGCGCATTGATCGGAACATTTCCCTGACAAAGACATTTTCACTAAAATCAGGCAGGGGTAAATATTTCTTGACTGGTTCTGCCAACTCAATGACCTGCACTTGCTCGAACTGGAATCCTGCCAACTCTAAGTTCTCATCGTGCTGAATTTATAGTTCTAGCACTGGGGTAGGGTCCAGCACTGGCTCTTCTGGATCTCCAAAGATAGAAATGACATGATTCCCCTGTATGAACTTGACTTTCTGATGCAAAGTAGAGGGGACCGCTTCTATGGCATGAATCCACGGCCTTCCAAGCAAGTAGCAGGTTGAAGGGGATGTCTAGTACCTGGAATTTATCCTTAAACAGGACCGGCCCTGCTGTGAATTCTAAGGCCGGGATGCCCATTACCTCCCGCCTTGTGTTATCATATGCTCTAATGGCCTGCCCTAAGACTTAGAAAGATTTTTGCTGATATCCTAAGCAAGTGGCAGTTCTGAATGGGCACACGTTCAGGGCCGATCCAGTGTCAACCAGAACCATTGGCCCCTGTAGTGATCACTGTAATGTGTAAGGCTTTCTTATGGTTCCCTTCGGCGGATCCTTATCCGTGAAAGTGATAGTATTTCCCATCCGGATGTGGGAAATTATCTGGACTAGCTGAGATGGTGAAGTGTCCAATGACACATGTGTTTGACCCTGCATTCTAAGGACAGGATCACGGTGGCTCTTAGATGCCATGAGGAGGCCCCATATGGAAATGTTCGCCTGAGTCTTCTTCAATTGCTTAATTACTTCATTATCTTCTTCCGCCACCTGGGATTCCTTTTTGGCCTCAGTCTCAGCCGTTGGGTTATCAGATCTCAGATGTGCAGGCTTGAATACTTTCCCCCACGGGTCATGTGTTGTGTTGGGCTTCCTCATGGATGAAAAAATCCATATCATCATTGGTGCCGTATTGATCCAGCTCGTCAGAGTCCATCCACAAAGATGCGGGGAGGGGTTTTAGGTCTGTAGGGTCCGAGCTTATAGGGCTTTCATCAAAAGGTTGAGGAATATGAGCGAGGGGTAAAGGATTCATCACTTGCTGGGCTTTCAGTGAGTAATTGGAGGGGTTGGGAGATTGTCGTAGAAATCATCCCACCGGAGCATGTGAACTCGAGGTGGGGGCTCTACCAAAAAGAAAAAGGATGCAACGCCACAATCAACAGGTGAGCCCTTACCCGCACTCCAAGCAGGTGGGTATCGACGGACACAACGACTTAATCAACTGGATCCACCGTCCTCTAGACAGAATGAGGCTCTCGTTGAGAGATCTATTAGTGATTGGGCCACCCCTCCTGGCAAAGAAAGGTTCAGGCGATTAATCAAAACCTTCCCTTTCTTTTTTCTTTATGACAGAGCAATTGAATGATGCGGTGCGGCTGCAGGGCCTCTAAGATTATGAAGAAGCTATTCATTATCCGTCCCTATTGAAGAAAAGACCTTCGGGTAGTAGAGTAGTCGATCTGATCTCGCGCGCGGGCGGATAGAAATGCCTATAGATGAGGTAGGCGAGGGTAGCTTGCCGGCAAAAGAAAAGGCGTGTATGGTAGTCTTTTGTTTGATGAGAACGGGAAGGGCAATTGATTGCAACCCTTTTTCGGCCTATTGGGTGGGGGCAACTGGAGGACACGGGGCAAAGCAAAGGGCAGAGCTTCGAGTGAAGTGACTTATTAGGGCTGTCGAAGAGCAAAGAATCAAGTCACTCGAAGCTCCTCTGGCGCGCCCTAGCCGAGCGGTCCTCGCCTGCACAAGCAAGCAGATTAGCTCCCTCATTCTCTTATTGTGCCGGCAGGCCTGGGCGAGCGAGGTAAGGTTAGATTAGAGGGAGGAGGACTGCGAACGCCCGTCCCATGAAGCGCCAGGGAACCATGCATTCCTCCCGTGCTGGGCTCTCGCGTGTCCGGGGTCCGATCAGATCAACCAGCGACCGGGTTACGGAACAAGGAGTTAAGCAAGGGCTGATAGAAGAACCTGGCCGAAGTCAGTCTTGTGTTCAACTCCGCGGGTTGGCTGGTTGGAAGGGATTGCTTTCTGCCGTCTGTCTTTCCCTTCTCTTAGCAAAGTCAAACTTTTGGCTTGCTACAAGCTGGGCTCAGGGACTGCAGTCAGCCGCTTCCCCTGTAGTCGTCAGCTCGTTCTTGACAGAGAAAAAGTGTTCATAATCTGGAGTAAAAGGATTCGAACCTTTGCATGCCGGTACCAAAAACCGATGCCTTACCACTTGGCTATACTCCATACGGCCTGTTTTGGACGGTAAGAACGGGGAGGTAGGCGAAGGTAGCTTGCTTCTCTTCTCCTAGGCTACCCGCACATGTTATTCGCGAAGAAAAGGCAGCGAGCGGTTCTTCGCTTAGTAGAGCTACCGACCGCCGGACGACGACCGCTTCTTGTTCTCGCCCAGCCGCTTCTTTTGATTTTATTATTATTTAGAATCCTAGACTAAAGAAGAAGCTCCAGAATCAGCGCAGGGCCAAATCAGCAGCAGGAAAACTGTACTAACCCGCCGCCGGTGACTTTCTCAGGGCTCCAGAAGAAAGAAGGTTCGGGTCTTCTAATGAAGCGAAGGTCCCCCCTTACTCTCTATTCTCTCTTAAAGCTTTATAAAGCTCTAAGAGGGTTAAGAACTATTGACTGTAAACCATAGCAGTTACAGTCACTCAATGGAAATGTTCGCCTTTAAAATGAAGATGGATGAGCAGGCACTTGAGCCTGGAACTGATGAAATTCGGAGGAAACATGGAACCGGTCACTATACTGGGGGGAGGCGAGACATGACCGCGACTTAAGATTCAAGTACCGTTAAAAAGACTAAAGGAACGGGGGGAATGGAATGACTACCTGTAATAAAGCACAGGCTAATACGAGCCGACCAGAAGAAGCAAGGCTTAGATTATCAGATCCTGGACACAATTAGAGATGGAGAGCCCCTTGCCTCGCCTTTTCTAGCCTCTCCTTCTTGCTTGCTTACCTAGCTCTTGTCTTAGCTTCTTTTTTAGGTTTTTTTTCTGAGTGTTAAAACGGTAGATTTTTCATTTGCCAATGAATTGCCCGATCAATAATGGGATTCTTGGCTAAAAGAAAGGTTCTGTGACATGGACGCCCAACTCGGTCGGTCGGTTGGCCCACCTAACAGATGATGAGATTCTCGATCGATTTGATCGAATTTTGAAAACTCTTTCTCACTATTCAGAACAGTGGAGCTTTCGATCAAGATGTTCTCGCCTCCCCCGTTCGGGCTTTCGCTCGAATCGGAACCTTTATGCGTTGGTGGGCTTTCGACTCAATCTAATAGCCTACCTATCGAGCGCCAATAAAATAGAAAGTTTTCGCATGGGCTCATCATCTGATGCAGAACTGATTTCATAACCATAACCACCATCCATCACCAATCACATTCCACATCCCACTTCAAACTTTTGATTCCTCGGGTAGCCTCCTCCTCCTCTAGAAAGGCATTCCAGCTTCAGAGGCGGGTAAGCCGGGTCAGGAAGAAGTTTGACTGCTGGGATGGGATCGGATCCTATTCGAAGCACTCCACCACGAATAAGAGGTTGGATAGGCAGTAGAGATAGGAGTTCCTATCTGTAGGGCGGGCTTTCAAGACAGAGATGTCCATCTGGAAAGGGCTTTCCCTCGTGGGGAAAGAGAAGAACCCCTTATTTTAAGGTAAGGCGCCAGAAGGAAGTCAAAAATCAATAGAAAAACTTCCCGGCCGACGGGACTCTACGTCGGGGTCTTATTTCATCTCAAACTCGGATTAGGAAGAGTGCCCTTGAACTACAGATCAATCATAATAAACAATACAAGAAAAGAAATGGATTCTCCTGCCGGCGAGAAAGGAAAAAAAAAGGGGGGGGAAGAGGAGATTAAGGATAGTCACTCCACTCCATAGATAGTGAACACAGATTCTTGTTTCATTTTCAATTCCTTTCGGGTTTTTTAGGGCTGCTGGTGGGGCTGTGCCCCCTCTTCTTCCGCTTTACAACCGGAATAAGGAACCTTAGAATTCACCCTACCTGTCGATGAAAAAATGGGATTTGAGAGGCTAGCGAATCAGAAAGATTTTTATGGCTCCTGCCTGAGCTTTCCGATCAACTAATCCCGGGACATCTTTGTGTTAGGTAGGGCCAGGGATCTCTGATTAGTAGAATGAGCCCATCCCTCTGGCCTATTGGTCGATCCGGCTGGCGGCTCCTGCGGGGCCCCTTCATACAAGTTTGCTGCTAGGAGTCCCTCTAGTCGAATCAATAGAAGTCCCAATAGAAGTTTACTGACCTTCAATCGACGCTCCCTCTTAGTTGCAGATGCCCATGCTTTGATTCGAAAGCCCTAGCCAGTGATGAATCCCCAGTAAGATCGGAGTATTGAATTCCTCCTCCCTTCAGTCCAGTTTGAACCCGTCCCAGCTACGAACACCTTCCTACTGCAAGGTGAGGCTCTGCCCTTCCCCTAGAATCGACTCCCGGTCGGAGGAGCAGCTAGTCCAACTTCTTGAGCGGCCGAGATATTGAACAACGAACATTTGATTGAATTCCTTGCCTCACCCTGACCCTGAGATGAGAGGGAAGGTCGATTTTACTCGAATCCTGGACCTGATCTTTCATCCTACACCGGGAGACGTTTTGATTTTTTCATTTTGCTGGCCCAGTCGAGGCTCGTCCATGCCCAATCCCAATGGACAAACCTTCGATCCGCCCCTAGCTCTATAATCCACCCGTCTCCCCCAGTCCCTGAGAGCCCTCCTCCCCGGGGCCTAGCCCTCTTTCTCAAAAAGAGTCTTAAGTTCAGCGGTTCGAACACCTGCGCTAATAAGACAAAGAAGTGGGGACCTTGAATGAATCAGTAACAAGTAACAACGGATTAGTGGAATGAGGGATCAAGAGACAGATAGGGGGGGAATGGCCTATCAATCATTGGTGGACCTTCCCGGTCACGAAGCTCTCAACTGAGTTGTTTAGGTTCTGGAATTCCATATCTAGTTGGGGGTTTCAGTTCGAAGGTTATAAAATGTGGTGCGGGCTCATCTCTCTCGACCAGTTCAGGTTCAAGGGAAGGGGGACCCAGACTTTAGATCTCTTCTCTATGGCGGGGGGTTTCTTTCGTATCAAGAGTGGGTTGGGGAGGCCAGGGAAGACGGATTGGATCGAGAGGCGATGCCTATGCCTCTTCTTTATCGATAGGATTCCCATCATATCATTTGCAGTCTCCGGCGAAGGGGCGAGGCACCGAACATGTTCTATCCCATCCGTCATTAGGAATCTCAATCCGCTTTTCCTATTCACTAGTACACTGCGCGCTACAACTAGCAGCCCCTTTACTAGTAAGGGAAAACGCTAGCGCGCTAGCTAGCTACTTCTAGTTAGAACCCCTACTTATGGTTATGGGATATTTGAAGACTGAAAAACAGAAGCGCGCTAGCGCGCAACGGCTGAAAAGCCGAACTCAGCAACTTGTTAGGAGTAGGTTTTGGCTTGCCCCTTTCTTATTATTAGTAAGATAGGTTTGGAACCCTATACAAGGTTTTTCCTATCTCTAAAGGGGCTTATGCACTCCACTCGTTACCACTAAACGGCGAAGCCAGGAGCGGAAGGAGGGACTTGAACCCTCAACCTCAGCCTTGGCAAGGCTATGCTCTACCATTAAGCTATTTCCGCCAGCTACAGTAGTGGCGAAGCACTACTGAGCAATTCACGTATCACTTGATGCGGACGACTTCTGTTTTTCCGCCGGGCCACACTCTTGACCTCCGATCGAGCTACGAGCACGAGTAGGTAGGCGGCTAGGGGGGAGGACCCCCTTCTTTTTGCTTCGCGCCAGATGAGATGATGATTAGTGGGTCAGGTCCTGTGTGTGCTCTTGATCACAATCACTAAAGGGGCGGGCTGGCTGGGCTGCCTTTTCAATCAATCTCCGGCCGCCGCTATTGGTGCGAGTTGTTTGGTCTCGAGTCGAGCTGGGGCGTCATTTCATTCTCGTAACGGGAGTGAGTGTACCGCAAGACCAGACAAGTTACTCCCTCGCCTCGCAGCGGCGGCATCCGTCTTTTAAGTTAAGTCATTTCCTAAGACGGCTCCTCTTATTCTACGATAATCCAAGCAGCAGCCCCACGAGTCCGCTCGGAACCAGTCGATTCCTGAGCCCGGTTGGCGTTTGTCAGCCACTAGAGCAAGTAAGAGAACCTACAGTGAATGAACTTAAAGAACCGCAGATTTGGACCGGATTGTACACCTTTGTGTCTGGCTATGTATATGGATGTGCATAAAGAATAAAGAAGGGACGGGACATCTCTCTCCCTTTTATTGGGGGGGGAAAGAGAGAGGGAATAAGCTGCAGCGGCACCTCACGAACTTCTTACTGGGTCCATCCTATAGGCGCGAGTGTTTGGATGCACGTGTTTTGTTCATATTCCCGCGCAATTAAGAGAAGCCAAGGAAACCACTTGTGTCTTTCTTGGATATGCTTAGTCCGGGTATAGATGCTATGACGTGAAATCCAAGAGACTCGATGTATCCTTGAATGTTCTCTTTAATGAGGTCGCCTCATATTTTCCTTAACCTAATTCCCCGGGGGGGAATGGTGATGGAGATGTATTGCGGCCTTCTCCTGTTCATCAACTCGAACCTCATTCTTCTGCAGTTGATGTTACGGATCAGCCTCACTCTTCAGGCCAGCAGCCTTGCCCAGCATCTTCTGCCGATTGTCAGCCTGTTCAGCTGACCTCAGAGGATTCCAGTCACCCGGCACAGCATGTTTATTCTCGGCGGCGATTACACTTTGTTTCCCAGGGGAAGACTACTCCAGAAGATCAGCAGTCTAGCCCAGTAGCTTCCCTTCCCAGTCGCTTCCTCAGATTCTGGATCCCTCTCTCAGGTTCGTCGATCCTCTCTTTTTTCTTATCCCGTTGAAGGATTCTTGTCTTATCTTATGACCCCAAAACATCGAGCTTACCTCATGTCAGTTCAATCTTCTCATGAACCTGAATCATTTGCTGAAGCCTTCAATCATTCTTGCTGGAGAGATGCTATGCAGGAAGAAATCAATGCCCAGGAAAAAAAGAATAAGACTTAGTCTCATTGCCTGCGGGGAAACAAGCCATTGGCTGCAATCAAAAACTTATTTCAACTTGACCCTTTCAACACCATAAGGGACGCAAGAATAAGTTTCTATTCAGCCTCCTCCAACCCCAGGCTTCTCTTCTCCTAGGAATCCTAACTTGGTATGCAAGCTCAAGAAAGCGATTTACGTTACTTACGGCCTCCGACAAGCTAAAGCAGGCACAAAGAGCTAAGAAGGGAGCCTGGTTTAAGAAATTTAGCTCCTTTCTCACTGCTTCATTTTTGATAAAGGGTTCCACTGTAGCCGTGCGGATTCTTCCATCTTTGTTCGTCGACGTCATGGTCGTTGCCTCATCCTTCTTTTATACGTTGACGACAACATTCTCACCGGGAATGATTCTTCTCTTTTATTCGATTTCATCAAGGAGCTTGGAAACCAATTTGTCTCTTTCATCCGCTGCATTACTTT
>JAWDEX010000017.1:259205-274205 GCA_035221805.1 Trichilia hirta
TCATTCTTCACAAATGCATCGAATGCTTTTTTGGAGGGCGCTTGACCTGTCTTAGCTTTACAGCTTCGTTCCCTTGCTGCCCGAAAGGCCTGATTTTCGACTTGAAATTATACCGATGATTCCCGGGTAATAAATCCACTGAAGCCTATGTTACCGACTTTTGTTTAGAGAAGTTAGAGTTAGGACATGCCAGTCTCCGATTAGATTTTCGTTATTTGATGTTTTTTGAATAAGACTGAAAACTGTAAAATGTTCTTTTTTTTGAAGCGGATTTCACCCTTGGGGAAAGGCTCTCAGTTCTCCCAGCTAAGAGTAGACGACGAGAATGGCACTTGTGCCCAGAAGTCATTAAAAGACCGTTCGCCAACTACTCTACTATTGATTGATCACTCGTTAACCCCAAAAAGGAAAGATTCAGGAAAAGCCGATTGGCGGCATCAGACTATTCAGTGACAGCTTCTGATGAAGCGAAACGAAAAAAGCCTATTTATTGATAGGTCAGGCCTTCAGAAAGACTTGTGCCATCTCTTAATCTTCTAGTTTTCACTCTTCTAGTTTGCCGCGGACTCTGCTCTTAGAGTCGATTCCTACTCTCGAACAGAAAGCCCTTAAAAGAAAAGCTTTGAAGCGGAGACTATTGGTAGTGAGAGAAATGTCATCTAAAGAAAGGCAGGTGCCATCCTCGCTGATTAAAGGAAAAACTCTTCGCTGGGAACGCTCTTCTCCCTCTAGCTACTATTCTCCGGGCTTAGGAAAGATTATTCTATAAAATTGCCCGCGCTAGGCATCTGATCTTTTAAGAATTTCCTGTGCTAAACATATGGGCCCAGTTGCCATTTGTCCGTAGGATTATGGCCTGAAAGGTGCGGAAGGAAGACAACCGAAGAAAAGGAAAGGACAGCGGAAGATGCAGCGATAGCAGGACTCTTTTTCCCTAGATGATTCAGTGATAGAAGTTGTATCCTATACTGAAGCCGACTCCGCGGCAGAAGTTTGATCATCTACAGCATCTGATTCCGGTGAAGCGAAAAGAAAGCTATAGGTAAGTCAAGGCCAACCAGTTTAAGTGAAGGATCAGTGCCCTTCCCGTTTTCTATTACTTACTTTTCTGCTTACTATTTAGAATGTCGAGTACCGTCCCTCCTCTAGGGAAGGAAGCCTTCAATCTAACTAAACTAAAGGGGTAAGCCCGGAAGCTTTGAAGTTGAAGCTAAGCTATTTAGAGAAAGACCGGAGGTGACTTGAAAGAATGTAAAAACTTGCGCTGTCCCTCTAGGATTCCCCTTGCTGGGAGAACTGTTCTGGGCAACCCTATGTCTTTATTTATTAAAGACTCTGGGAAAAAGAAAGATTCTTTTACCGAATTGCTTTGAAAGTTGCTAACTCGGATGTTGTCTCCTAGTTGCTCCCTATTCTCGAACTGGAAAATTCTTCTTCTTCTTACTATAACTATCCTCTCTAGTCTTCTCTTCCTATTCATTCTCTTTCTGTTGCCTAGGCATTCTAGGCTAGGCTTATGTATTACTATTCTCTCTGATCTCTGGGCTTATGGATAAGGAGACATCCGATTCGGTTACACAATTCAATTGAGCAATAGCATCCGATTCAGTGGTGGCAGACCCTTTTTCACCAGACGCTTAGGGAAGACGCTCCGGAGACATCAGACGAGTCAGTAAAGAATCCTCAGGCCTAGAATGCCCAGTTCGAGTTATGGCCAGCTACGGGTCTTCTAAAGCCCGTAACGGAGCTTATTTGCTAACTTTCCACATCCTATGTATATTCATTGAATTCAGCTACAACAGATGAAGTGGTAAGCCCGCTTATCTATTTATCTTATTATCTTAAGCGATAGCAGACTCGGTGAAAGAGGTTGTCTCGTCCATCTACTGAGTCAGTGACATAAGTGGTATCCTCTGCAGCAGCCAATTCATTAATCACTAAAGAAGACTCGGTTCCCGAGATGAAGCAACATCAGTTGTATCAGCTACAGAATCTGATTCAGGTGAGGCTACAAGCCTATCTTCGACTTTCGTTGTTCTTTCTTCTTGCTGTAAAGTGCCATTTCCGCTCCCCAACGACAGAAGTACGAAATTACTAACTAGTCTAGTTGCCATTTCATTTTTCTGCCCGTGTGGCATGGGACAGTTTTGTTACCCTAAAGCAGAGAAAGCTGGATCAAAGGATGCTTTTGAAAAGGCCGATTTTCGGTATCAATTGCCGGATGAATTCAGTGACAGCCAAAGAAAGGAATTACAAACCAGTGATCTCCGCCTTTATCCAATGAAGCGAAAAGCCTAGTTCTCTGTAAAGCCTTCACGGAGTTCAAGACCGGCATCCACGCTTATTCTTCTCGAGGTTGACTCTTCTATTCTAGATCTAGAACAAGGACGGGCGCGGCAAGCCATTCTCTTACAGCAGAAGTACATTCTGACTTTCTATTTAAAGAAAGGAAAGACCGGAACACGATTCCGTAACACAGCTAGGCTTAAGGCCAACTACTGGCTATACTGACTACTTACTATTGTTCTAGAGTCTTCAAGAATGTAAAAACAAGTGCCGTCCCCGATTCCTCTTATTGGAGAACTAGTCTAGTAGAAAGAATATTGACCGGCGAATTCCGATAGATAGAGTAGGGCCAAGCCCTTCTAAATCAATTCCAACCTTTCGCCCGGTCGCTAACCTATCTTTTTGAGTCCCGCCCTTCTTTCCGTGTAGGCGGAGGACTTTATTTACGCTATTTCGTAAAAAAAATGAGAAGTTTGCAGGTAAGGACAAAAAGACGGGTAATCTAAGAGGAAATGAATCATCATAGGTTGTTCAAGAATAAGGGACTGATGACTTTCCTGTTGATGCAAGTAACTGAACTGCCAATGTTGATACGAATGATAGCCCGCAACAGACCATTCTCAGGGCACAACAGGCGATTTGATCTTAGCTTAGCTATCTACTAGGGAATCTTATCTAAAGCCTACGATATTTGACTTCTCTCTTTTCCTTGAGATGCTTCCAGTGCGCTTCAAGGGTTCTCGAGTCCGGGAAAGAAAGGGGAAGGACAGAGAGGATACCATCTAAGAAGGACAGAGAGGAGACCGCCTCTAAGACTACTCTCCTGGATGAGAGCGGTAGGAAAAAGTAGGCGATGATTGAATGAAGAATAGGATGAACTTGAAAAGATCACAGCGCATTCTTTCAAAGAGAAGAAGCGATTCTAGCAAAGAGAAGACAGTCTCAAAGAAGCCATTCGTAAACCTACAACTGACTTACTACTATCTTCTTATAAAAGAGACTGGGAGACAGAAGGGAGGTTGAATAAGCTGTTACAGAAAAAGCTGCTCTTCTTTCATAAGCAAATGTACCTGGTGGTTTCGTATGTAGAGAAGGGCTGCTTTTAGCTCTTTTCAGGACTCTGCTGCTATTGACTCATCCGGGAATGCTTGACTTGCTTTCAAAGCCTAGAAGGGCTAACTCTTAACTAGGCTAGCGAAGGATTTTTGAAAAAAATAACAAGCTGTCCTTTTTTTTGGATATGGTTCCGAAATACTACACAATTGTTAGTGGTGTGGCTCCAAGAATTGTGCCACTTGCAGTCTTTCTTTCCCTCTTCAGCCGATGTAAGGACATGACCATCTTCAAGCTTTAACTGCCCATCCCGGTCAAAGATCTCATCCGTTTTCGTAATGTCGAATGCCTTTCAACCTCGGCCATGCTTTTGTTCTTATTCTTCTGTGGCCGATCACTCTTCTCTGGTTAACGCTGGGCACTCATTCTAATAAAATATGACTTACTTCTATTAGATTAGTAAAAAATTACATTCTTAGAATAAGAAATTCTTATGATGGAAGAGAGGCTGAAGATGGGGAATCATCCCGCAGAAGAAGGGTGGTTTGGAAAACCAGGATTCGAACTAGATCGAGCGGATAACCTTCAATCAATGACCAGACATCAAGCCTTTTCTCCAATTATCCCAGGTTGGCGATTTCACTCCTCACTCCTCTACTGGCAATGGTGGTGGGATTCGAGCCATCGTTACTCTGGGCTCAGCGGTAGGAGTGACAGGTGCCAGTGATTGCACATACAAGACTCGTAGGAGGTTGGTGGGGTTCTGCTGATCCTGGGGATGTCAGAATTGCCTTTTCGTAGCGGAACGCCCGAGACTGTATCCTTTTCTCCTTTCATTCCCGCAATGACCCTCAGGCGAAGCACGAGTGAAGTGAGTTAAGTGTAGCCCAAGCGCCATCCCTCGCGGGCCCTCGTGGCCCCGCTACTAGGAAAGTTTAAGACATCTTCATTGCGAAGTGTTATCTTTATGGCGGGGAACTTTGAAAGTTCCCACGAGCGGTTGTTCCCCAGTGATCTTGCGATCCTAAGGTTGCTCGTATTAGGGCCTCTGCTGTCAACAGTAGGGTCTTATTACCTGGTTGCAGATTCTCACTCCCCTTAAACAGGGCCTGATAGTGAGGATCGTCGGTTGTAGGTCATCTGAAGAGGTAAAGCTCCCAAGGGCCGAAGATCGGCGGGAGGATAGGGCCTTATACTAGGGGGTGAAAGCACACGTCGACTTGAAAAGGTTGAGCAGTGGCTTGATCCTTAGGATTTTCTCCATGTGATCGCTCTAATGCGGATTGCGACATCAGGGCTTTCTTTGAATACAAATATGCAAGTCCTTTAACCTGTCTATTATGAAAGCCTTGAATGAGTCTGAGATCTATTGGTAATAGATATTGTTGAAGAAGCCCCGTTCAAGCTGTCGAATAGGCGGTCCCCTGCCTCTCGTTTATTGGGAATTTCTCTTTAGTAAACGATCGAATAGGAGCAATTAGGCCTTCAGCTCGCTCTGCTCAATCTCTATGTGCGACATCGAATATACAATCTTTTTCCGTGTTAGCTCTTTAGGGTCTTTGTTTCCCGTTGGGCAACATTAACCTAAAGCATCGCTTTAATCAAACTCTATCTGTCCGTTGAGAGATGAAGCTGCGGAGTATGTGAAAGATAAATAGTAAGTAAGATCTCTCCTCCTCCTCCAGTCGTATGTAGCTCGTTCCTTCGGGTCTCTATTCACTCAGCAGACGATCAGGCGAGATGCTAATTGGAGAAGGACTAACCCCTTCCCGGAAAGCACAAGCATACAGATTCGAAGTGTTCGTTCGTAGATTCCACTATACCCTTTTCACTCGGGAAAGCTACTCTAGCCTATACTCTTTGTCTTGAATCACAGAGCTCGTTTTTTATCAAAACTGGAACCACACTGCTTTAGCTGCTTGAGTACTCGTATCCGCTCCTTCTATCATTGGTGTGGTGGTATCGTATAGTTGATCCCGGCTGCATTTAGGAGTTCTCTTTTCCTCTAACTTTTCATTTCATACATAATAGAATATAGATGGTATCCTAGCATAGAAAAGAGATCAAAGGAAGAGAGCGGACATGATCAATAGTAGAATAAGTAGACAGGAAAGAGAGAAGGAAGTTAGTTGAATTTGGTAAATCGTATAATAAGAGAAGAGAAAGGCTGCACATAAAAAGAAAAGAGGAGTGAGTGAATGCAGTCGTTAAGCCGACAATGCTAGGAAGATGGACAGAAAAGGCTGAATCTTCCTCTCCTTCGGACCCTTGGTCCCATCGCTCAATGCTGACCTGACATCTAATTACCCTGGGGGAATGCCCCAAAGCCCTTATTATATTAATATTAGTTAGCCCTCCTTCCTTGATTGACTCTTGGTACCTAGACACTTTGAATCAAGGCTACGCCCCTGGATCCCTTAGAAAAAGCTCCATCCCACATCCATTTGGCAGTGCAAACCAAACGACGAATAAGCTGCGAAAGAAGGAGCTCTTTGCGCAATTGAAGAAGAAGGCATCGAATTATGTTGGAGGAAGGGAAAATGCCCTGTTAGCAGGAAGAATTGGACAAAGAATGTTTGCGAGGGTTTTCGCACCTTAATCAATACAATAGGTAAGTAAGATACCCACTAGCCGGCAAAAGAAAGCCCTCCGAGATGCAAGAAGGGGAAGGGAGTCAAAGACGGATTGCCCTAAGGGATTTATTGGTGTTAGCATATTAGCACTTTCCCTCTTACCTTCGTACCCAAGGGTACCCACCAAGTCCAGCTTTCTTGTGAAAGTATTGGCTTGCTCTTTTTCCATATCTGTTTATGGCGCTTGCTATTGAATGTCTTGATTGCGCATAGCCCTTTTACTTTGTAGCATACTAAAGATGCAGCAGGATAAACGCTCTTTGAAAGGTTTCCTGTGGAGGTCTTAGGACTTTTTTACAAAAGCGCCAAAGCCTAAGACTGCAGAGGAAATTAAGTATAGTACTCTAGGGAAAGGAGTCGATCTCTCTTTCGTTTAAGACTAGTTAGAGCATAAGGGTTAGCGGAATCGTAAACCAAATCAATTTGCCTGTGATATCAAGAATAGGGAAGGAGAAATGCCCATCTTTCTCTATAGTACGAAGCACTCGTAGCACTTGCTGGGATCAATTCTTGGATCACTGAGAGGCATTCTAACAACTTATTCTCTTCCGAAAAAACCTATTCTTACAACGAAACTATGATATGTAGTGTAGCTACGAATATAAAAAAGATGCTAACACAGAGCGGTAAGAAGAAGAGAGTAGGCAAAGAATGAAGAAAAGAAGATGATGATTCTTGCAGCCTCATCTACGAATATAACATTGACTATTGGGATAACAAGATTTATATTGCCTCAGCAGTCTGTCTGTGAACCATTGTCGTAAGGCCTCCAATCAGTAAGAAGTACTTTACTGAGTCTACGCAAGGAAGAGAAGAGATTCTCGTGGACCGCTTGCCCCGGTGTGAACTCATGAGATCGAGAGAGATGGGGAAGTAGGCGAAGCTGTTTAAGTAAGAGTTACCTAATTGATTGAATACCAGTCAATTTCCCACAAGAGCATACTCATTTCCGCAACAAAATTTCATTGCCTTTGATGCGGCTCCTTTAACTGCTAATCTTATTCCACCCGAAGGCTAGTTATAAAAAGTCATTGACGCATATGCCGCAAAGAGTAGTATCTGAATCTGTATCTGATGATGATACTGCTGCAGCGGCTGAGGCTGTGGTAGTATGAAAGAATTCCCTCCTCGATGTAGACGCCTAAGAGAATCGCGAGTTTACTTGGAGCAGGCTTCCCCAAAGCCTTACAGTAAAGGTAGGTAATCCTCTTCTTCTAATTAGCCTCAAGGGTAGATCAGACGCCCCCTTCCCATTCATCTTTCCCTTGGGATGATAGAATTCTGCTTTTTCTAATAGGAAAGAGTCTTTCAAAGAGTTAGCAGGGTAAGGGCTTCGAATCGAAGACAATTCATAAGAAAGAAGAAGTAAGTGAGTCTAATGGCCTTCTAATATGCCAACATAAGCAAACAAGCGGGGATGCATCGAGGAATGCCCTCTTAGAAAGAACAAGAAAAGGCTGCGACGAACTGCTTGCCCTAAGTGAACTAACTGCCTTTTTGTCCGGTAGGAAGGCAATGAATATTTATTAGATATCCCCGTCAAAGCAACGAGCTGTTAGCTAGATGTCTGCCTCTTTGGGACAGTGAACTTCTTTTCTTTTTCCAGTCTTTGAGGGTTGGCAAGAATAGGTTTTGAAAGAACAAGCCCTTAAAGCATTTCAAGATAGAAGGTCAGGTCAGAAGGCCAGTGGATTCCCATTCTCTTGCTTGGGTGCGGGAGAGTAAGATCATTGAAAAACCCCCGGTTGAAAACAGATTTTAGCCTAGAGACTACCATTGAAATCGTGCAACCTGCGTTTTGCCCGTGCTTTTCAACCCCGAGGCGAGAAAAAATGGATCAAGTTTCGTTTTCCTGATAAAAATGGTTGAAACCCGATTCGATTACTAAACTGGCCATTGAAATCGATCAACTCGCTAAACCCCCGTCTTTTTCGTAGCAACCCGATTTCTTTCTTTAATAAAGTCACTTGAAAATCGACTCTGGTGGACAAAGGGCTAGTAGAAGTCTAGATGGAAGAACTCTGGGGAAGGACTCAGCTCTTCTCTTTCTCTTGTCACGAATCCTGCAAACGAATCTGCTCTTTGAAGGAAGCAAGCTTCAAGTCTCTCTGCTCTGCTGCGTTTAAGTCTTAATCTTCGTTCTTATTTCCCGAGTCCTTCTTCTTTGAAAATCATACCCACGGGGCGGTAAGAAGATGGAGTCAATGTGAGGTCTAGCCCCATTCCCGGTCGTGTAAGCCTTCCATTGTTGGCAGTAAGGGACAATCCTTTATTGTATTACTCTTTCCCTCTGCCCGCCAGCCTTGCAAGTCTTTCACCATCTGCTTTTCCTTTAGTTTAGCCTTTTTAGAAGTAAAGGAAGCAGAGAGGACTGGATCTGGATACCGTAAGGCACATGCAACAAGATGAAAAGCGTCGGAAAAGGGGATGTGACCATGAAGAGGTTGGGCTGGTTTTGAGCTGCCCTTACTTAGACCGATTCTCTCTTTCGGTTCGGTAGCAGACACCAAGATAGGCTAGGCTGGGAAACCTTATTCGATACGATAGGACAGGTAAACAAAGCAAGGCCTGGAGTGACAGAGTCTGGGTCAAGCCCCTGGAAGCCTGCCTAGAATAAGCCCTTTTTTAGAAGCCTTAGGAGATTCCGGATTCCATTCTTTCGAAGATGAGAGATCAGACTATCTCCGATAAAATAGGGATCACGAACGGGAGAATAACAGGAGTTCGACTCGTTTTTATAACTAACGTTTTACTATTTAGAAATGTCCCTCCTCGCCTAGAAGGATAAGAGAATAGGCAGGAAGACGGGCTTAGTTAGCTCTTTTCAGGTTGAAGAAAGAGGGCAGCTTGACCAGGGCAGAGGCAGAGGGGGGGAGAATAAGAAAAAGGGAGCGCGCGTAAGGAGAGTTTATTAGATGCAGGGAAATATTCCCACAAACCCTAGAAAAAGAAAGAACTATTGGGAAGGCCTGTAGAGGGCTAATTTCCACTGTTAACCAAAGCGCTAATCTCTTCTAAGCCCTTCGCCTGCTAACTCTTAGCAATACTTCACCATCACCCCGCTCTGCCCAAAGCAATCCAAACTGAAAGCAGGAACCATCGCTCTGTCTCTTCCTTCCCTTCCCCGTGGGTCCTTCAAATACCGTATTCTTCCACCGTATTCTTAGCATCTAGGATTCGGAAGTCTAACTGACAAGTCTTAGCAGAGCAATAGATTGATGTTCAACGCAATGACTAGTGCATGAGGAATGATTGAACTTCTGCTTCCGCAATGAGACGCTAAAGCCCTTACCTTAAATCAAGAGAAAGAAAAATCTTTTTTTAACAGTGAAAACTCCGGAGTGAATGAGTGCAGCAAAGTCTCTTATCTTCCCCCACGGAATCGAAAGCGGACCAAGCTCGCACACAAGCCTGCTACCAAGCAGGAGCAAAAAAAGGAATATGTTGAATTGGGACAGGAAACCATCATAAGCCAGCCAACAAGCCTAACCGTCCCTATGTCATCGGGGTCAGATACCCTGTAGCCTTTCTTCCCTTCCCTTCACAAGCCAAGGGCAAGATGAATCTATTGCCTCCCCTCCGTCCACGAGTCGATATTTTGTATTGAATAGTGTAAAACCCAGGAGCAATAGTCGGAGATTCTATTAGTGGCTAGCTTTAGTGGTCTTGTTCAACTGCTAACAAGAATAGCTTTTCTCTTTCGACTGGGAACTGCTTCCCTTTGGTGCTTTATATATAAGTAGTTGATCCCGGAAAAGGGTCAAGGGATAGGCTTGATGCCAGATCCGCTTTTAGGGTTGACTCAGCATAAGAAGAAGTAAGTGGTTCGACTAGCTGTTCTCTCTTTCCTGTTCTCCTCCCTCCCATTACTGGAACCGACGAAAGGCTCTAGCTCTAATAAAGACCTGGCGAAAGACGAAAGGCGAAAGTCTGTGATTCCCTGTTATTCAAGTAGCAAGGTTTGGTCTTCTGTGAGTGAAAGAACCCGGCACAATCTCCTTAGCAAGGGCCTTCTTCAGATTGAAATTCTCTCTGGGAATCATAGCCCTATTTACTAGTTAATCATATCCCTCAGCTCTCACTCGAAAGGGTTCACAACGTATTCGTGAACAACTTATTCGTATTCGTTGCTAAGAAGATTTTTAATCAAATACGTTGTAGGGACTCATCCGACTAAGCTTAGCCTTTACCTGGGCACCTTGCCTTCTTTCCTTGCTTTGGTGCTAGCGTATATAAAGTAGTAGACCCCGGCTCCTTTTAGCTTTCTGTGGTATGGCTCTTATAACTCTTAGTAGCTGTTCTCTCCCCTTAAGGAATTGGATATAGAACCGTTAGGACGTTAACAGAGATGGATTGGCTTCGGTAGACCTTCTTACTATGGGAATGCTTGAAAAAGCTCTGATTCCAATAAGCTCGTGACCACTCTCAGAGGTAGCTGGGAACAAAAGGAATAAGCGCTCAAAGCTAAGATCAGCTGCTATTGGACTTCTTTCCTTGGCGAGAAGGGATCGTCTCACACCTGGCAATCTCCGAGAAGGGTTAGCAGGGAAAGCAGCCTTGTTGATTAAAGTAAAGGACCAGGGGTCTAGCGCTTTTGTTTTGTGGGACCTTTTAATATGGATCTCAATGACTAAAGTCTCTTCCCACGGGCTAGGCTAAGCCCGAAAGAAAGATCCGAGAGTGAATTAGAGACATTATCTCACAGATGAAAGAAAAGAGGTATTTATGTCTTTCTTTTTCTTACATTTCTTCGCTTACGAGAAATCCAACTATAAGAAGTTGTTCATTCACTGCCTATTGAGAAATAGACATAGAGACGGAAGAAAGGACAGACGGAGCGGGACTAAGCAAATGAGAAAGGTAATCTAATCGCACATATAGGGGAAAGGGAACTACAATTGAGCTTGACTCACTATACGGCTTTCCTTACCCTCGAGTACCTTTAGCTGAAGATCGAATTCCTCTGTCCAGCTCCTTCTCGAATGTCCCATTAAGAATAAGAAAGTCCCGCTTGGTATTGATGAAATCAATAGTACCGTCTTCGAACCCTAGAAATGCCATAATTTTTCCCTGAGACTGACCTAACCCCGGAGACTGAACTACCTGAGCCTGAGACGAAAGCCCATTGCAAACAAAAGACCTATCAATAGAACCACAACCACAAGCACAAGCAAACCCTCATTTACTCCTCACTCTGAACGAGATTCCGATAAATCCGCTCACTCCAGCGGAGTTTCACTCACATTCACTCCTAACTCAGTTAATAAACTAACTGCCTCACTCCAGGTGCTTCAGCGGTGCGGTGAAGAAATACAAATATTCTATAGAAGAAATGAAATAAGGACGTCGTAACCGAAATCATAATCGCGCCTTAGCCCGGTGGAACTGAACTCGAGCTAGTCTGAACTCTTGAAGATAGGTCTTGCTTATAGAATTCCAGTTTCAAAGCGAGCTAGTCTGAACTCTTATAGATCCTTCCTTGCTCCAGTTTCAATAGGCTATCGATCCCCCTTCTTCTTTTGGTTCCCGCCCTCCGGACCTACCAACTTCATCTTGACTAGAGTTCATTTCCCGCGAGTACCTTCCTCTCAATCTAACTTCTTATTACATAGAACCTTTCCTTCTTCTTCTTAGCTCACCCTTCTATGAGAACTGAAGTGGTGAGGGCAATCTGGAAGATTGACTTCCCCGGCTGGATTCTATCCTTTTCACACCCGAGACTCCCATAAATACAGGAACCGAGAGAAAGAGTTCTACCTGAGCTAACACCATGACAGGGAGAAAAGACGTTTATGCGCTTAGAACGTGGCGTGCTATTCTACATTTCGTGCCTATCGTATCTATCCTGCCGGGCCGGGGGGAATCCCCTACTTCGCGAGACTAAGCCAAAGATAACATATTGAAAGGATTGAACTTATCGAACGAGGCCTATTCAACTACAGGAATTTCTTCTGGTTCGCTACTTAGATTATTGGATTGGACCGAAACCGGCCTAGGGTGAGCTACTTACTTACTTTACCTTGTGGGAATGGCCGATTCCCTCGAACTGTCTTATCACTTTCCTGGTTCACAACTAGCTCTATTTTCTTATTTTCTCTTTCTCCTTTGGCTTTCAACACTAGAACAGTTCCTTCCAAGGAAATCAGGAATTAATATTAACATAACATAACAGTCAAAGACTTCCGGCACAGGCGCACAGAACAAAGACAATAGGACTGGACCGTTCAAGCAGAATCGTAGCTTTTTCAGCTTGAGCGCATCTCCTTACTACAACCTTCCTTGCCGACTACTGGTGCGCTACTCGATAGCTTCCGTTTCGACTATTTAATCTATTTCTAGTTCGAAAAGAAGTTTTGTTACTGGGCTTAGAAGAAAGCTTAGGAAACACATTCAATTGACTGATAATACCCGAAAAGTGATATGATAAAATGAGTTTATGCGCTTATAAGTTGGCCTTCTAGGATCAATCCTGAACGGCCAAGTCCCCTGCCAACCAAACTACGAATTCTCATTTCTTTGACCGATAGGAACCTCTTTATGTGATTCAAGAAGTGGATTAGCTTAACTAGACTAATCGACTTCAAACCTATCTTGAGAAAGCCAATCCAAGGCTTCTAGTCAGGAGTTGAAAACGACAAGCAATTACCTCTTTCTTTCCCCACGCCTTCTGCCTCGATTCGGATGATGCATTCCACTTTGTTGACTTTGACTTTTCAATCCCTGACCGTTCACTTGAACACGGAAGCTTGAAAGCAGAGACAAAGCAGGCAAGAAGGAATTGACTTGCCGATTGAACAAAACGAATTCTATTGGCATTACTGAAATCGCATTTTATTCGATCTTGAGTACCAGAGTCGTTCTAAAATGACTTGATTCGCTCACAACGTGGCCGTATAATCTAGATTTAGTGATGAGGTGAGGACCGTTGCCTGTTGAGGACTTCCGACTTGGATTACCAGTTTCTCATTCACCTGCGAACAACTAGGGACAGATAGAGGTGGGATACTAGAGAGAGATCGTACTATTCGAAGTTTCTCTTTCAGCTTTCACCACCTTCAGAAAGATTGGGAGGAATTCATCTATGGATTGGGCTTGATTGGGATGAATTCTGATTAGGGAAGCCGGCACGCACTGGGGACAGCTAACAACGTGTAGTGACTGTACCACTCTCTTTGACTCACATCGGGCATTGGGGTCATAACTTCTGGGTGGAGGATTTGACGGTGGCCTGAGAGGAACTAATTCAATAAGCTTGGCTACTCACAACTGTGGGAGCAACTGAGAGGGTGGATAGGGCAGGGCATCCAATTTCCTTGGCTCCTTGCCCCTTGGTGACTTGGAGGAACTTGCGGAACCATCGGTCGAGGTAAAATGATCGGCTGGGCTTGTTGGGTAGGGGTTCACTTTTGGTCGTCGCGATGCATCCTTGGAGACGGGCGATTCACCGTGCTTGTCTGACTAACTTCAACCTTCTTTCCTGTTACCCGTATTCCTACTGAAGCTCTGTCTCTTTCTTGGTACCTTTGCGGAGTCATGACTAACGGAGTGGGGGTAGTCTGATGAAAGACTGGGAGACTTGGTTCCCGATTGATTGGTTGTAGCTGTGGTTCGGGATTGGCTGTAGTCTGATATCCTCAACTCTGAAGCAATATAGCCATCATTTGCATCTGTCTTTTCATCTGTTTCATATCTGCTGTTAACTGTTCCATTCTTGCTACCAACCATTTCAGCTCTGCTGCCGACTGTCCGGTTTCAGTGACATCTGACGAGGTTCCTTTAGCAAGATCCCTCGTGCGAACCCCCTAGCTGTAAACCACCTTATAATAGTTTCAACCTAGCTAGCGGGCCTAAAAGCCCTTCTTTCTAAGCTAATAATAAAGAAATTCTTAGCCGGTTGGAAAAAGCCAAAGAGGAAGAAGAGCCTTCCAGCCCAACCCCTCTTCACGATTCGACCCATTGCTAGATGCGAGATCGGGCACTGCAGTCTTTTCATACTTTCCTCCTGAGTCTGATGGATGTGCACCTTCCTTGACTTCTACATTGCGACCAGGTGCTTCCAAAACATCCGGAAATAGACTACTCCCATATCCTACGCTAAAAAGGAAATATCCTACTCTGAGGCCAAAGAGAGAGAGTCAACCTTAATGTCAGTGATAATAAGAAAGGAAGAGACATCTGCTTGGCTGGTCTTCATGGCATGAAGAACTCGGATTCGACAAAAGAATCAAAACCATAGCTGTGAGGCTTAACAGACAAAGAAAACGGGATCCCACTGATCGCCCTCCAAACAAAACAACCTGATCTGTGTAGGCCAGAAGCCAGAAAAAGCATGATAGCTCGCTTGATCACACTGATCGCTTCGCTTGTCTTCTTGGTGGAAGGGTTCAGGTTCAGTGAAATGAATGAGCGAGAGCTGTTTAAGAAAGAGGCGGAACATCGCTCTCCGTGGCAGCAAAGGGAAAACGAGATATTGATTCAGTCGGAGGTAGACTTTCGATGAGCTCCAGTAGATGCACAATGAGATTCACCCTGGATTGACTGTGTTAGTGCTCTATATCTGATATCTGATCTGTCTGTCTCCTATTGTTAGGAGCCTTCCTGATCAACCCGAAATAAAATAGGATAGGATAAAGCCGAACTCCTAACTTCTATCGCAGCTTGGTTTTTGCTCTTAAGTACTCCTAAGCCCAGCCTCTTCTTTCCCGTTCATATGAAAAAGACCTGTTATGCTAATCTCGTTAGGCCACCCGAACCCATCGCACCTTTTGCAGGAGGAGTTAGAAAGGTGAAAAGAGAACAAGACAAGACCTGCGTATATCGCTCCTGTCTAAGCGAGCGATACTTTATCCATTGGACTTTCATTTCAAGCTCGACTTGTAGCGAGACTCCACTTTAGATCCCGCGAGCTTTGTTTATGAATAGGGGGATCAAAATGTCAATGTAGAGGTTCCCGAAGGGGGAAACGCATTTTTCTAGTCTCAGTAGAATTTTTCGTTGGCCGAGATGATATGTAAATTCGTTGGATAGA
>JAWDEX010000017.1:279205-291705 GCA_035221805.1 Trichilia hirta
CTGTCTTAGGCCCCTGCCAGGTGTGAAAGATTCCGTAGTTTCCCCATTCCATAAAACTGAAAGCCTTGTGGTAGTGATACATTCCATTAGAAAGGAAATCCAATTCTGAGCTGTCCTTAGCAGTTTGATTATCCATTTCGGGTTGTGATCGCATTTCCGTGACTGGCACTTAGATACTGAAATTAGCTCCTACTCCTTCTCAGTACGAGATAAATAGAAAGCAACAATCTAAATGGTACCGCCCATGGGAATGCCTCTTTCTCACAGGCCGGATTGAGGAGTCTTTCATAAGTTGACTCCCGTCCCTCAAAAGACGTTCTCTACGGAAACACCAGTTGCGGGGCTTCCCGCCTATGAATATACTTTCACACTTCCTGCGGCAAAATGAAAATACTACTCCAGTAGACAGTATCCCTGAATACTGAACAACACTGATCTGATGAGCTGAAGTCTACCCGCATAGGAAAGCCGTTTGCTAGTCCAAGATTCCACCCTATTGGTAATTTTCTCAATGAGAGGCCTACAGTCTCTGGTTGTGAGTCTAGTGGAAATAAGGGACACTCCAAGATACTTGATGGGCAAGGTCCCTTCTTTGAAGCCAAAAAGGTTTTCAACATTGTGCTTAGTATCTTCCCCAGCACTGAAAAATTTGCTTTTTGTCAGGATTAGCCATCAACCCCGAGAAAGCAGAAAAGGAATCCAAACTATCTTTAATGACAGAGGCTGATTGGATATCTACTTGGCAGAATAACAGGAGATCATCAGCAAAACAAAGGTGAGTCAAATCCAGCTTAGTACATCTCGGGTGATGAGAGAACCTTCCATTACTAGAAGCTTTGGCAAGGATCCTGGAAAAGACTTTCCATAGCAAGAACAAACAGATAGGGGGAAAGCGGATCTCCTTCCCTCCGGAGAAATAGCCCTCGACGCCCCCCATTGATGGAGACCTATAACTTGGGGGTGGTGACCGCAATGCACTTAATCAGATGGGCAGGAAGGTCAACAGAGGTATAAGTGAAATCCCCATAAATAAATCCCAATGCACTGGGCTTTGGCTTTATTCATTTTGATGGCACACCGAGGCAACCCTGTCTTCCTGTTTAGATCAATATGGAGGAAATTCTAAGGAATGAGATCTAGCCATCTCTTTCCGGGCTGCTAGGCGATAGGAAGGATGGAATGTCTCTCTCCTGAGGCATGTTGCTAACTAAATCTGTCTGCTAGACGATAAAGAATATCTCTTAGATTTAGGATGGTAGCTTCACTTGCTTAACTTACTTACAGGTAGTTGCATAAGGACTCTAAGCCCAAAGGGATTGGGATCTTTCCGCTGCTACGGCTACTTAACAGCTGATTCGATAGCCGTAGCAGCGGAGAAGATCCCAACAACGGCTATTTGAACACCGGTTACTGTACCAGCAGTGGATTTTGGGCGTATTCCTCTGCTACTATTCTACTTGATGGAAATCAGACGATGCTTATTATTTTCTCTTTTAAAGTGTATAGTATAGTACCTCGTACCTCTTCTTATGATACCTAAGATTAAAGAAAGTAATATGCTTAACACATGCAAATCTAACAAAGCTACTATACGATATATCAAAACGAAAGATGTTTATCCCGCAAAGTGAACAAATGCTCTTTTCGCTCTATGCTGGCACCTCCGCTTTAAAACCTTCCCCCGTGCGAATCACTGCGTAAGAAAACCGTGAAGGAAAAAGCCGTCCAAATCCTCGTTGAGTGATAGCTTTCTTCTCTATCGGACCAGCTGCTTTCGCTCCTTCATCGATGCGCAATGCATGCAGTTATTGTGGAGCGAGTTGGTAGCAAGTGATCTTACTCTAACCTTTTATTCCACTCGTCTGTGAAGTAAGTTCACTTTTTCGAATAGGAAGGAGTGGTAAGAGCAGATTCGAGACAAAGGCCAATGAACGAGTGTAGTTTACCGATTCGAATCGAAAACGAGTGGAAGACTTTCAGAACCTAACCCTCTTGGAGTGGGAATTCGACGTAGATTAAGAAATTGGGCTAATACGGGGAATTCATGAACTTCATGACTGCACCGCAAGGGAACACCTTGGCAACCATGGGGTAGGGATAGGATTGAACAGGAATGTCGAGAGTACTCAAAGAAAGAAGAGGGAAATTGCCTTCCTTCTCCTTAGCTTCTTTCAAAAGAGAGACAATCAAGAAATTCCTTAGTCTCCAATTGAAAGACAATGCCAATCAGATTGTTGATGACAGGATTGTCGAATTGTAAGGAGTGATAACCACTTAAAAGCTAGAATAAGGTTTGACCTCCAAGAGTCGCTAAAGCAAGGACATAAGAAAGTATGTGACTCGCTTGGCAAGCTACCTCACTGTCCTGTTGAATAGAACTTTCCCACTAACACAAGTAAAGACTTCTTAAGATCCTGAGAAGAACCTAACGAAAAGAAATGACCCCGGGAAAGACAATTCCTTTCAACCAACAGAACTCAAATCGATAAAAGGAATGCTTAGGCGGGAGGATAGGCATAAATAGCCAGTTCTTCAACTGAAACTGAGCTATATGGTTTTCACACAGAAGAGAAGATAAAGAGAAGAGAAAGATCGTTTCAAGAGACCTAGCCCGGCTATCTCATTCATGAAATTCTTCTATATATAATTACTAGAGTTGCGAACTGTAGCCTTAAACGGGGAATAGAGAGTTGTGACCACGACACCTCTTTTCTAACTCATGATAGAAGGGTTCTCCCCGTGCCAGCTTACTCTTATCAAATCTGCCCGGGGTGGATGAGGGGGCTTATTCACCACAACATTACCTTCAAATATCCATTTCCGGGTCCGATTCTTCGGATTCCGCCTAAACAAAGATATGAGGGACCTTCTTGCGCAAAAATAGAGAAAGTAAGGTTGAGCAAGAATAGATTGGTGTGCGGGCTGATTTGACTCAAAGTGAAGGAATGAAGACCATGTCTTTAGCTTGAAGTCCGTCCTATCTGCTGTCTTGATGCGCGGGCTGCCTTGACCACTCGAACAGTTCGCGGAAAGATGGAACTAAGCCGTACGAGCATAAACGGATTCTTGAATCCGTGCTTGCTAATCCTAGGAATGGATCTGCCCCTGAGACGAATTGAAAGCATTCTAACTATCAGCTTCAAGTCTTTACTGTACTTGTAGTTGAGGTAGACGTCTTTCTCCAGCCGAACAGAACATCTTTCATAGATGGTTGAATGCAGCTATGGCAGAGGGAGGCACAGCGAGCCAAACAAAGACAATGCCATCATGCCGAGGCAGATTTAGATTCCGTTTCGTTCCGTCAGGGCACTCGCGGGGCACCGTTCATCAACTCCACCTTTCACTACAGAACAGAACACCACCTTGCACTACACCAAATCAGCAACAAGGACTTTCCGCTGTCCATCTATATAGGTGGAATTCTAAGAAACCCTAATTCCCGCTGGTTGGAAACTTGTTTCAATTCATCAACCCCGTGGATTTTGGGGTTTGAGCGCAGGTCCTGCTGTGTATTGAAACCCCTCTGAGCGTCTGTTGCTTGCCCGACATAAACGTCCCAAGTCCGGTTCCTAGGCCTGGTTCAGTTCCCTTTCTGCTAGTCATGGAACCCCTCGTAAAATGCGCAGCTCTTTCGTAATATGGGTTGTTGGTTGGTCTGAATTCCCCCTCTTGAAATCCAGTTCTTCATGTCTGCTTTGATGATGTAACTTTTCCCTCTCCCGCATGATGTAACTGTACTTCTATTGTTTCTGTAGTTCGTATTGTGGGTGCGTACTGGTACTTAGCGAGCTCCGAGACCATGTCCTCTAGGAGGCTTTGACTCTGTTAGGTTCTTAGTTCTTTATTGCACGAGCTACTTACAAACATATCTGCCAACGGGTGGGTTCTGGAGCTGCTACAATTGCTTCACTTCAGTCCCCACCCACATACTAGTTCGGAATCAATGAAGTGAAATACGGCTGCCCCTCTTACGCCTATCTCGTGGTTAACAAGATAAGTCATCCTTTCCGGCTGGCTCGTCTGGTTTCATAATTCTGTAGTGAGGAGTGAGAACTGAAGGAGTCCCCGCCCAGACCAGTCATATCAGTCTGCAATTACGAACAACGATACCCAGCGCTAAGGCGAGAAAGATGAGCATGCATTCAAGTGTCTAGTCCCAAGCGACGAGCACTTCCTAATGTTAGGTGATCCTTGCCTTGTGAGGTGAATGTTCTTCCTTAGAGGGTGACCCCGTAACTTCAAATGAATGGTCTTCTGGCATAGCGTCTCGGCGCTACGAGGGCGGCGTCTGCCTTACTCTTACTTGTGGGGGATAGAGAATGTTACGGACAAGGCAAGGCATCTCCAGACTATTAGTGGAAAAACACCGTTTTATTGGCATACTTTTAGTCTCATAGAACTGCAAGTTCCATAAGTGCAATCCGATCTTGCTTCACTTTAATGAAATGAGGCATTGAACGGCCACGGAGAATAATTATTCATTGAAGGGAGTGAAGAATCGGGTAGTTCAGAAGTAATCTTCGTGCTCGCATTGCCCGTTGGCATCTTCGGGTGCCTACTCCTCCGGCTTCCTAAAGAGGAGTCAGCCATCCTTGTGTCGTCAGCTGGCTACAACTAACCATATCTCCTTGGGCCCAAGGAGGGGTTACGGCGAACATGCTACTCACTATCGAGGGTAAGGATGAAGACGGCGCGTCAGAATCTGTTCTTGGAGGACTGTTGTCTCTTTCCCAGCAATGTCAGATCAGGAAGAGCAGGCTTTACTTTCTCTGTGGTTCGGTTTCCCTTCTTTCTGTGGTAGCATGTTTGCTAGTCTTGTCGGACTAGGAGCTCTACTAGGCTTGACCGTGGGAAATTTTCTTATTAAAGAAAGAATGAGGTAGGTAGATTCACTAGAAGTAGTAGGAGTTCCGGGCAAATGATTCATTGAGGAAAGATCCGATACCAAGTGACAGCGAGCTAGCTGTTGGTGCTATAGTCAGTCCGGGGTCAGCATACTTAGAGTCGTCTTCTTGCTCAAGTGGAATTCTTTTCATTTGGCTCTAGACTACGATTCGATAGAGAACGATTTGGCAATCTTTTCGAGTAGCTAGGACCCCTCACAGTGGGATTCCCTCTTGCATTTGATGCCATCTTATTATAGGATGAAGATGATTCACTCACCGTCAACAGGAAAGGACAGTGTGGCATACTATTCTATACGATGAATGTGCAGCTAGGAGAGCAGCTACTTCTGAACTTTCTAACTTCAGCTAGCTGACTGGTTTACTACTTGCTTTCAACCTTTGGACAGCTATCCGTGCTACTGGCCCGCCTACTGAACTCCTACAGTCCTGCTACCAAGCATTCTCTCTTTACTCGCCTAAGGGTGCACTAAGAAAGATTGCTACAACGACAAAAGTCAATACCAGAAAGTACAGTTGCCCGAACCTACTCATTCCTTTTCGCATTTCCCTCTCATCCTAGATTTCCGCTCACCTCCTCTTCGTCTAATATCTCTTCCTCGATAGCTTTTCAGCAGAGGGGATGTTCACATCTTCAGCTCACGAGTACCTATCCATCTTTGCAGGCTCACGGACCTACGATTGGACAAGTAAACTTCCCCTAATAAAGGACAGAGGCTCACCGAACGAAAGAACAAGCAAGCCTGAGCTGCCTTATAGTGGTGCCTTACCCGCAGGAAGACTGAACTAATCAAGGGTTCAATGTAATTGAGTGCTCGGTAGATTCTATGTCCATTCTTTGTTCCCGAATTGCAAGATTTATGTTTTCTCAGAATCTATATACGTAGAAAGGCTTTGCCACTTTGACTGGTGTAGGTTCCGCCCCTTGCCTCCAACTTCGTCTGTCGGCATTCGATCAGCCCCAGGAGGCTATTCCCGTAAAGATAATCTTTATAGGCTTTGAAGCCTCATTTACTCTTCATCTCCTCATTGAAGACGGAATGCCCTTTACGACAGGCGCTAACCGCTTTCTACCAGCTAAAGCTGCTCGGCTCGAACCCTTCTCATGGGATCGGCTTACCTCACTTTCAAGCATACACTGAATCAGAGATCTTTCTTCCGCTGAGAAAGAAACTTCCAACTGAGAAAGCAACCATCCATGAATGTCCAACCGAGAACTTGTATCGATCCGCTTTCGTCCTTCTCGCTCCTTTACTCATCTTTGTTTTTTCATGTTGATGAAAGAATATCATCTTATGAAGAAAATGCTCCAATTCAGGTGAAAAAGGAAAGTGATTTAAACAGCTTTGACGAGTCTGTACAGGCGCACAGGCCGGATTGAGGAAGCCATTAATGGAGAAAAAGTCCGGCTCGAAGAGGAAAGAAAACAATGAGACTACTTATAGTATACAAGCCCGAGGAAAGAAAATCTCCACTGGATATAAGCCAACTAGATCTCAAACCCTTCTAACTATAACTGGCTCTCAGGGTAAGAACTATAACAATAGATCCGGCTTGCTTGGAGAAGAAAAGGTGGTTCGCTTGACTGCTACCCTTGGTTGGTAGAGCTCCTTGAGAAGCGGATAAAGGATCAAAGAGAGGAATCGAAGTGTTGAGCAGGGCGAGAGGTTAGGAAATTCCTCCCCTACTGAATCTTTCGCAAGTGAATCTTCTTGAATCACTCTAAGAATACCTTGTTTGCCACTAACAAGATCAAATCAAGCTACGTTGGTTGAGCTGTGATATAGCAGCTATAGCAAAAGATAGGATTAAATGCTTTTAATTAATCATATACAGGCCTACCTACCGTATGCCTTGCCCCATTTGACTGAAATGAAATAGGAGAAAGGTCTAAAGAAAGATTACGAATAAAGAAAGAATTGATTCGCAAATTAGAAAGAGCCATTATCCGATATAAGAGATTTCTGGGATATCATTGGGAACCGCTATCTGCCATCCTTGGCTCTGCTCGCTTGGTTGGTCATTCCCTTCTCTCTTGGTTGATGGATAGGTGAGCGCATGCGGTTACTTCCGAACGAACCGGTCGATGGCAAGCTTTAGCTTAGCTGGCTAGCAGAACAGAACATGGGTTAATGGGCTCTTAAGGCTTGGGATTTGATCCACTCGATAGGGAACGAGCAGATGGCTCCTCTTCCGCCTACGAGGTTGGTTCTCTGACACTGAATTCAGTGAAACTCCAGGTAAGGCTTTGTCTCATGCCTGGCTCAAGCTCAAGGCGTCATACTGAAAATCCTAGGAGGTAGGCAGGATAGAGGAGTGTAAGGTAAGGAGAAAGAGCTGTAGGAGACTCAAGTGCCTGAGACAGGCCATGAGGGTAATGCAGGGAAAGAAAGTTCTGCCCCTTCTCTTCAGAAAGCGAATCAGCCAGTAAGCGTTGACTTTCTTGCTTGGCCCGGCTCAATTCCTCCTTCTTTATCTTTCTTGATCTTCGGTCGTGTACTAGCATAGCCCCTTGAGGTCTCCATTCCTATGTCCGTAAGTGGTCCATTCCAATCCGTCGACCTTCCAGTGGTCCTAAGAGCAGTCCGAGCCTCCATTCTTATGTCTCTACATCGCTTCTCTCTTTCTCGCATTGACCGGACAAAGGTTTCGAATGAGCATCCCATGGGACAGCCATAGCTTGAACCTTCCTTCTCGAAGTCAGCTATGTAACTCAGGCAGCAAACGAAAGAAAGATCTCGCAGAAGCTCTCTCCCGTAAACAGGCAATGAGAAAACACACAAACCTTTAGAATACTGAATCTAATACTGAAAGAGATCCTGTATACGAAATTTCTTCAGTTGCTTACTCGACCTAAGTAAGCAAGCCAGACTGAACACCCGAAAAAGAAGTTCTTTCTCCGGAAATGGACGAAGAGCGAGGAGGTATTCTTCAGAGAGAAGAGCCTAGAGAAATTTCACGATAACTGAAGAGGGAATGCGGCTTTACTAATTTCTAATACTAGAAGACTGGGAAGGGTTTCCCAGTTCGCCCTAACGCAGTGTCAGGGTCACTACGAGCTGGACTCGTCGTGAAACTAACTTCTTCTTAGAGAAATGATGTGTGCTAGCCTTCCCTTCCGCCCATCGGCGTATCCGCTTCCAGAGCTTATGCTTTATCCAATCCAGTTTTTGAGTCTATTCCCTTTCTTTTGTAATCTGATCTCTCTGTCCCTCCCAACCATACCTCCCTTACCTTCTAAGGAAGGGGCACGGTTAGCCAATCACCTGGCATTGGGTCAAGAACTTAAGGAACGGGCGCAGAGCCCTAGTGAAGTGGTACCTCCATACTGAACACCAACTCACACCGAAGAGCCTTTGTTGCATCGTCACTTTCGGATCAAGATCCGGAAGAGGCTTTTGCGCCCACCTCCTTCTCTTCAGAGATATGGAACTCCAAGCCATCAACATTCCTATCAACATTTGGGAAAACATACCCTGATGCAAACCTATATTCCCCTTAAACCTGCTCACCACCTCTTGTTGGGAACCCGAAAGCTACGGGACATCTTCCTTTCTTGCCGTTCCTTCCAGAGTTAAGATTTTGAAAATCATTCTTCCCTGAAGGTTCAACTACGCTATGGGAGTACCTGATCGCGTTAAAAAACAAACAAAATAAAGAATGCCATCATTAATGCGAACAAGGCAATTGCCAAAGCCCTCTTTGACCATGTCCAGGAATCTTCTTCTTTACTATTTAAATAGAAACTGTTGGAATTCAGTCTCAGTAGACTATGCTAAACCCACCCTCCAGCCCTTGTATTTCCTTCCCCGGTCAGTTTGCTAAGAAGAGCAGCCAGTGGAATAGCTCCATGACATGGTCAATCGCTCCGCTTCAGTTGGTTATTCATTAGGAAAGTGCTTTGGGCGAACGCCCGGCCTTGTGTTCAATATTTCGTACGTAGACTTTTAATATCTATATCAAAATAAAGAGTTCCCAGCGAGGCGTTAGGAGCCTCCTGTGATTGTGGTATAGTTCCAGCATATCATAAGTGACCTTCCTCTGACCCACCCTCCGCCCTTATCTCCAGAGGGGGACCCTAGTCATCCACCGTATAGTACCTCGGGGTCAGTAGCAAACGAAAGCGAGCACGAAAGGAAGGCTTGGACCAGGACCAGCTCCTTGTAGGGTGTAATTCCAATTGTCTTTGTCCCAATCCAATGTCTGTGATCAAGCCAGCTTAATAGAGATCGAATTCGGTACAGATATAAAGGAAAGGTTAACAGCAAGAGCATCTGGCAGGCGGGGTGTCAGCAGTTGGGCCAAGCGAAACAACAACATCACATGAATCTCTTTGTGGATCACTTTTCCTAGTCGCATAAGAAAAGAAGAGGCATTGTCTCAATGAGCATGCAATAAAGTGTAAACAAGGCTCTTGCGCACACATCCGATACCGGTTTGCTTCCTCCACTGCGCTAGTCGAAATGTGTAACGACAACGAGAAGACTAAAAGCTATATTGCAGGCGAGTTGGTTAACGCGGATCCCAATTCATCATAGTAAATCCACCTTGTGATCGGTTCGCAGAGAAGACTCATTGCTATCGCTTTAATTAATCTATTTGCTCATAGATCTTGTTTGTGGTCCACGAAGGGAATGTTCAGAGTATGCTATGCCTGCAATCATCAACAAAGTGCACTGCACGAAAGAAGGGCGAGCTGTGATCAAGCAGAAATAGCATAGTAGACGAACTGGTCAATCGACTTGATGAAAAATCCCCTTTCAGTCAGATCCTTATGAATTGGAACCCGCCAGTGGGGACTCAAAAGGTCAACAACCAACAAAAGTTCTCTATAGTTCTTAACTACTCCTAAAGGCTTTCTGTCTGGAGGGAATCGTTTCAGGCAGAAGTCATAAGTTTATGCTTGCCTTGTCTGATATGGATTCTCTTTCCGAGCACTAGTCTATCTATTATTGATTTGATCAGGTTGCACGCCTTAGGCAGAAGGGGTCAAAGTAGACTGCTTCATCCGATGCAGATGAACGTAAGTACGAACCACTCTATTTCGATTAGAAGGATTTCTCGTGAGGATATACCTTGTTCGAAAATATCCCACGGACGGCGCCTGAGGGCTGACAGAACAATCTGAAATTGGATGGTAGTGGACGTGATAGCCATTAAAACCCTTAGGTTTCAAATACTATATGAAATACCTATTTTTTATGCTCCAGCTATGTTTGTTCCACAAGAGAAAGAGAAACTGAAACTGAAAGAGATATCGACTAAAAGGTTCGTAGATCGACTGTAAGAAGAGGAGCGAAGCAACTTCTTTGAACCGCTTTTTTCCGATCCCCAGCTTGAAGTTCACCTTAGGTTTCTGTTCCGCGAAGAAAGATTGAAAAGAGAACAAGCCCTTCTCTTCCGAAAGAACCTATTTGCCCACTTGCTTTTCAACTCTGTCAAAGAACCACTTCCAACCTTCATATGACAACAGCACATTCTATGCCATCTTCCTTATACTATTGATTAAACCCGTGTTCACGTGTTCAATTGTACAAGCCATTCTAAGGAGACTGGCATCCGCCTCCCTAGCTAATTGAATACCAGCTTCCTCTTCTACTTCTATTAGTATTAACTGTCACTTCCTTGTCCTATTAGTATGCATGGGGCTGTAGGTTGCTTTCTTTGATCTTATCTGCTCACGAATGGTAGTGATTTAATTAGAAGTATAAGAGAAAGTTCTAATGATTTCGATGTAACTCAAAAATACAGGGATTTGTGGGTTCAATGCGAAAATTGTTATGAATTAAATTATAAGAAATTTCTTAAGTCAAAAATGCATATTTGTAACGAATGTGGATATCATTTGAAAATGAGTAGTTCAGATAGAATCGAACTTTCGGTTGATCCAGGTACTTGGGATCCGATGGATGACGACATGGTCTCTATGGATCCCATTGAATTTCATTCAGAAGAGGACCCTTATCAAAATCGTATTGATTCTTATCAAAGAAAGACAGGATTAACGGAGGCTGTTCAAACAGGCACAGGGCAACTAAACGGGATTCCCATCGCAATTGGGGTTATGGATTTTCAGTTTATGGGGGGTAGTATGGGATCCGTAGTAGGCGAGAAAATCACCCGTTTGATCGAGCCAATAAATTTTGACCTCTTGTTCTAGTCCGGAGGAGCACGCATGCAAGAAGGAAGTTTGAGCTTGATGCAAATGGCTAAAATATCTTCCGCTTTATATGATTATCAATCAAATAAAAAGTTATTCTATGTATCAATTCTTACATCTCCTACTACTGGTGGAGTGACAGCTAGTTTTGGTATGTTGGGGGATATTATTATTGCTGAACCTAATGCCTATATTGCATTTGCGGGTAAAAGAGTAATTGAACAAACATTGAAGAAGACAGTACCTGAAGGTTCACAAGCGGCTGAATATTTATTCCATAAGGGCTTATTCGACCTAATCGTACCACGTAATCCTTTAAAAGGTGTTCTGAGTGTCAGCTCCACGCCTTTTTTCCTTTGAATCAAAATTAACGCAAGTAGAGTTCTTAAGTTCCATTTTTTTTGTGGCGAACAATTAGTTAGTTAGTTTATCAGAATCAAAATAAAACAAAACCCGAAGAACTTTGGTGACATAAGATTTTATTGTAGAAAGAATCATGCGGATAATTCTTTTTTTTACTGATATTACGGATTAGTAATTAGTAAACCTCTCTCAACAAAACAACATAAAAAGAGAATTCTTCCTACAAGGAATACAGGAAGACCGAGAAAGAGCTACACCTTCCAAACTCTGCCCAGGGTACCAAACCCCCTTCGTCGCTAGCTGACTTGAACGGGAAGTAGCCCCCTTCCCTTCATGCTAAATCCAATCCATCCAATGAAAGCTCAACAAAGCCATCCATCTGAGAAGCAGAGAAAGGAGCCATCTCAGAAATAAGAAGAAAGCAAGGCCCGTAGCTCACGATCCAGCCAAGTAAGAAATCTCAGTATAAGTTGCTCACTTCGGGAAGTGGTTAATTGCTCCTAGAAAGCCAAGTTCTAAACTACGAAGGATAATTTTCCAATGGTTCCGGGTCCGAGCCTTCTTTGGCCCCGCTCGTTGGGTTCAGATCGTCAGGCAAGGAGAGAAATACCAGTTGGGTTCGCTGACCAAGGGAGAAAGAACTTCATTGGCTCAAAACTTCCTCTCGGGGCATTGGATATCGGGCAGACAGAGGAAAAGCTTAGTTGTTTGGGTCGGATCGGAATTGGTTGAAAGACATGGATACGAAGTTCCATTGGGCTCAGCATCGGGAAAAGAAGAATGAGATGCCTTAGCCCTCCGAACCTTTCGCTTCGAATTATGGTTCTGACGTAGTATAAGTCTCCCAAGGGAATGCCGACTGCCGAAGAAGCTGAAACCGATCCGATGATGTTAACTGGTGATGCAGATTTCGAAGCCGTGGCAACAAATCTTTCCCCTGTCGAAAGAAGTGTCTCCAAACAATTTATGATGAGCTGACCCTATCTGAGGCTTTCGACTTAACTGCGCCGAATCTGGAGGTATGCTTTGATCCGAGTCTTCCATGGCCTGATCGTGCTCAGATTGATCCGGAG
>JAWDEX010000017.1:296705-321705 GCA_035221805.1 Trichilia hirta
CCATATTCATCTTAATTACATCAATTTTGATTCTCGTCGACAAAGACTATCTCACTTCTACCTTTGTTTGGGGTGTATGAGTACCTTTTCCTTCTTTTCTAATGGCAGACTCGGCCTTCCTATGGCATACGATCACACCCAATAGAGGCAACTTTAATGTCCGTCACCAGCTTTTTCAAAGTGAAGTATTCGAATGGAAAATAGCGATATAATAAATAAGAATCGCAAATACGCCCAATAGACAGACCTCCTTTCTTTCCTTGAGAGGGATGCCTCTTAGAAAGAGTTCAGACTTGCTAATGCATAAACTCCTACTAAATACTGATGCGACGGTGAAGGCAATTTTAACTAAGATGGGGATGAACCCAGTAACCGACAATTCTATATTCTATTTCAATAAAACTAGAAATCCCGTGTTGAACGCTTGGGGAATCCCTGAAAGCGAGTAATTTACCCCGAAACCTAAACAGGAGCTGTTAACAAGGAGGAAATCCTTAGATGGATAGGAAAAGCCCACTTCACTTCATAGTCAATCAAAGGGATAGGATCTTAGCTAATGATTATAGGGACAACATCCGTGAATTATCAGATCGGAGGTCTTTCCTTCGGGGGGGTAGTTATTGCCTGAGAGAGACTCTCTGGTTGCCTGTTGCCTATAATCCCTATGCCCATAGAATCATGATGCGGAAGTACGAAATGGGACCTGGTCGTTTGACCGACTGACTTCGTGTGAAATGGAGAGACATAGGATCGTCCAGCCAAAAGAACAGAACGGTTGGGCACATTGGTCCTAGTCGACTAGCTAAGTAGATTAGGTATGTATGTTATTGCTTGTGGTCCAACGAAGTAGCATTCCTTTCATTTACATACCTTCTAGTTGACTTATGAGTCCGTCTAGTAGAATTTGTTAGTTCCATCCCGCAGAAAGGGCGATTCACCCAGATTCACTACCAAATATGAGAGAGAGGCTATCTAGGGGCCCGATCCCTATATTACAGCAAGCCAAAAGGCTTCGCTTGCTTATCCGATTAGTTGCTTCTTTGAAGTCGATTCTTCTCCCCATTACCTCCACCTTCCAAGTACCCGGTCCTATTGAATGGAACTGTCTTAGCCCAGGCCTATTGAACGAAATGCGCTAAACTGACCCTTGCTCTTGTTCTCGGGGTCATCACTTATTGTATCGTTCGTTAGTATAGGTAGAGCTCGGTTTCATTCACAGAATTGCTGTTGGCCGGCATGTTCTGATTCGCTTTATGGGGAAGGACGATCGCTTACGACCCTTGCTGATGATCAGAAGCTTTTATAGGGTTGGTTCTAACGGGGGATTTAAGCTAGGCATCATGATCTTATTTCCAAATTCCTTTAACAGGATCGCTTGTTTCAGGTCTTGGGCATACCATCTTTCTTACTCACGGAGACTACCCAAGGTTTTCGTTTTCAGTCGCAAGCCGTAAACTTCAGGGTTGGGCTCTCAAAGAGATGTTTTATCCGGAACAAAGGGAATCTGTTCTGATGGAATCTTCGTCCGTCTACTGAGGCATGATCGATCAAGTACTGACGTCTATTAGGATCTGTTGTTCCGTTCTGATTTCTTATTCGTCTACTTTAGTGCGAGAATGCCCGGTGACATAAGGTTATTCGGATTGGGTCATAAAGAGGTCTTTTCCTGGCTAGATCCTCCAGAACAAGAAAAGTGTGAACGGGGTCACTTGACGCACTCCTTCAGTAGAAAAGAAAGATCGATCCGCTCGGAGCATGGGTTGGTCTCGTTTACTGACTTCGTTTGGGGTCTCCCTCTGGGGTATCTATAGTGGGCTCACTCTCGACACATCCTTTGACGCTTTGCCCAGTTCTCGCTAGCAAAATCCGCTTTCTAGAGCCAGTTTCTAACCCCATTTGAGCTTTTCCAAAGGAGAATTAAGTGTACTCATGGGTAGTACCAAGAATCGGAACAGATCTATAGGCGGTGGGCAGGAAGAAAGCTCAACGCGCGCCATAGACTGATGCTTCTAGCGCACCAGACACAAAGAAAGCTAAGCTCCTTCTCTTCTTAGGGGCTCACTCGTAGCAGCATTTGTTCCGTTACCGGATGGCCTGCATTTTGAGTCTTCCGCGGACCACCAATTTCCGATTACGTGATGTAGGGATCATCACGGGTCAGCCTTTAGAGGCTAACTTATTTTAAGAAGAGGGTGTACTGCTTCCTTCCCCACTAAGAAAATCGGAACAACATTGAGTTTTTTAGGGATCTGATAAAACTATGAAATCAGCGAAGCGAGCTTGGCTACCTTAAGGAAGTGCTGCCCTTATTCCCGCCTTTCTCGGAACTCGTTCTGAAGAAACAAAGATCGAGCGGTGACCCGCCCGCCTAAGGCATGCGAATGGGAAAGCTTGACAGTCGTAGTCGTAGATCGAGCCCTGGATGCAATTGCTATCAACCATTTTGACTCCCTGCCCCATGAATCCTGGTCGGCAGTAGTAGATCCAGCCCGGGGTCGCTCCCTTGTTAGATCCCTGCCTACCTCTCCATCTAATCTGGCTGATCGGGCCCTGGATGCAATTATCCTCGCGGTTCCCTGTAAATGTTCTACACTCTACTTGGCTCGCGACAAGACTTTGACGGGATGATGAAAGAAATGAAATCAAACCCGCGAAGAGCGGTCACCAAAGCGGAGAACCACCCTTTATCAACCTGCGCGCTTAAGAAAAGGAAGCGCTGTATTAACATAAAGAAAGGTCTCCAAAGACGAGAAGATTGAGTTACAGCATCCGTGCGGTCGTGGGGTGCCCATGATAGGCAGGGCAAAACTTGACTCAACCTTCGAAGGGCTCGTACCTTCATGCCCTATCTGTGTCGACATCGACGCCGCGTCAAAGGGGACCCCGATCAGTCTACGATCTAGCAGGGAACTATAGGAGCCGCACTCCTACCGGCAGAACAGCGATCTTCCTCCTTGATCTGACTTTGAGCGCCCCCCTGGTAATACACTCGGAATAAATAAGGTGAGGCGAGTTGGAGCCCTAGTGGGGCTTCTCTTCATTCCCCAATGTATAACACCATAACAAACCTTTCTTCACAACGAGACTTTATTGAAAGTCTGATTTGATATTGTTGAAAGGCTTGGGCTGCGCTCGTGGCGGCGCGCCTTAGAAAGCGCGCAGTGCATAGTTGGCCTTTGAAGGTCCAACTATTATGCATCTCTGGTTGCCTCACAAAGGAGTACTACATTGGGATATACCTTGTGACTAAGTGGATAAGGATGATGTCACGGGGTGGTTATCCACAGCGCTCTATTTGAAATGCTGTGCGGTGGCCCTCATGCGAGTACGGGAGGTCAGTTTGATAAAGACTGACCTCACTCCGGAATCCGATAGCCCTAACCAGAGGAGGTTTGCCTAGGTCTTTTAGGGGCATGTGGAAAGACTTTATTATATCCATACGATCTAGTCCTTGCTTGGCTTCCCGAAATAGTGTTTTTAAAAAGTAAGTGCTTTGAATCGAACGTACGCTCGTTGAATAGAGGAAACCCGCAGGGTTCGAAGATTGCTCTCGTCCACGCCGGACTGCTCTAAGGCCTAATCAGGGATCAAGTCCATTCTCTCTGTACCGATCATAGCGTAAGCTTTTAGCTGGGAATTAGGCAGAAGTTCGGTTAGCTGGACCGAAATAACTTAACTAGAGGGGCATTTTTTTTTTGTTTGCCCCTTGACTCTTTCAATAGAAAGAGTCGAGAGTCGTTGGGTTCAGTCAGGGGAAAGCTTTCATAATCACTCTTAGTCTTAGCGGCAGAACTTCACTCGTTGGTTCAACAAAAAGAGTCGTTTTTATTCGTCAAGAATCGTGGTGGAAGCCATTCAATCGTCATCTGATAGAGGCTCTGTGAATCTGTGCCTTTGAACAGGATAAGGGGAAAGAGAAAAGAGCTTTGCCAAAAGGCTACGTACGCTAGAGGCGCGAGCGAATGAATTCGATTCAATCAAAAGGGTAGGGATCTATAGGTAGAGAATAGATTCCGGGAAAATGAAACTACGTCCATGGAAGAGAAGAAAATGACAGAAATTACCCAGGAAGGGTAGGTGGGTGGGGAAGGCTAAGCAAGAATCTCGTAGGGATTTTTCTAACAATCACCAACGGGCTTCCTTTATATCAAGCCAACAGGTCCCATTTCTGACTAGCTCGCATATCCTGGTTCTCAAAATCCCCCGTCCGCGGACTCATTCGAGGACTCGCTGAATAAAAAGAGAATTGTTGTCAACGTCCGCACCTAAATCTGTTGATCCAGAAAGACCAAGGATAGAAGCTACTGCTCCCTTTTAACCTCAGTATGAAAATGACACAATGGATGAGTTCTTCCAGAGGGTAGGCCTCTAGCCAGATTCATAACATAATCAGGCTGACGACGTACTGTCTTTTTCAGAAGCCGAGCCCCAAGCGGAGGCCGGGTCTGAAGGCAAGTCTGAATATGAATAAACCACTGAAGCATATGCCGACACAACAGACGTCGAGCCGATGGATCCAGCTTCTGGCGAACGAACCAAAGGATCCAATTCCTGCCGAGCCAGTGGTCCTTGTTTTTCTTGAGGCAACAGATCCTGGACCAACCACTTTAGGTTTTGGGCATACTAAGTATGAGTACGAGGTCGAATCTGATGAAGAAGCTGGTCCCGAGACCACGCAAACGCGGTTTTTGCATAAATAGGTTTTTCTCCGAGGGATACTTTCAAAATATCTTGGTCAAGCTCGTAAGGCGGAGGACGACCTTTGCTTGACACTCCCCACGGGGGGAGGCTCTTTTCTCCAACAGACCAGGGAGTGAGTATAGGGCATCCATCAATAATAGGATACAGTGGCATATGGAACTCCAAACCTAAGGTCTAAAGCTGGCCAAGGCCTGAAGCCGGCTCTGAAACCATGGGGAGGCAGCAGGCGTGGGGTAGGTCAGTGAAGCAAGTGGACCTCTGGCCTCTACTAGCCCACATTGGTTGCGGGGGGTATCTGTGATAAGGCCGGGCAGGTTTGACTGACCTCCCATGTCCATAAGGGAGCCTCCCAAGGAAGCTCCTTGGAATGCCAAATTATAAGCAGGCAACGCTTTCCGGGTCGGGCCCTTTGAAGCTGAAAGCCAGATCAGCTTAGAACAGCAGCAAGGGAGTACTTAGTTTTCTTTTGAATTTGAACCAGGAATGAATCTTTTTCAGAGGCAGGCAGAAAGAAGAGGTTGTTAACTAATAAAATACATAAAGAAAGAAGTATAGAGCTAGCTAGCTCGAAAGCTAAGCAAAGCAATTGCGCAAGGCGTTTCGCTGGCTACAAGGGAAAGGTTCGCTGCAAGCCTTGGTGTCCTATGGGGAAGATGGTCTAGCTAACCAAAAGAGACTCTTTCTCCTTTCTCCTCCTCTCCCTTCCCCACCCCCTTACTCTAAGGCCTCCTCTAGTGGATCATCTTCTTGTCCATAGCGAGTACTTGATATACGATGATACTGAACTTCACTCCCCGCGCATGCTCTAAAAAAAGTAGCCTTCTACTTCAGTTAGTTGTCCCACTCTCTAACATGCTGCTTGCGTAAAAAATTTGGTTTGCAACGGATCTGCATTCGTGGGAGTGACCTGCTCCAAGGCCATTTAGTGAAGCAGACCTTCGCTGACGGGGATACCGTAAACCCGGATGAGGAAAGAAGCCAGCCCAATCCTCACAAAGAAAGACCGTTCAGAGCCGCTTTCACGCTCAACGTTAGGAGAGTTTAGATGAGAGGGGAGCAACGCAGGAAAACAAGTTAGCCAAGGGTACAGAATCGGGGAGTAAGAAGAACTCTGAAGGGTTGACCTGTGACTAACTTCGCTTCGGTTAAAAGGCATCGGGCTAAGGTCTCACGATGAGCCACTCGCTTAGAGTTCGGTGCGAGGATCAAAAGCCCTCCTTTCATGGAAGGAAATGGGCTTCTTTTTATTCAACTTTCTCTTTTCGTGAGCATTATTAACCCCCTCATCTGTTGATTCTATTCTAGATATACCCAATCTCCTTTCCTGGATTTGAAAAATAAAGAAGACCTGCGCACCACAAGTGCTACAAGTTCGGACTCTTCAGCTGTGTGCGCTTAGCTTCTTTGTCTTGTTGTGCGCGAAAAAGCGCTACAGCCGGGAAGACTTCCTAAATTAAGACCACTGATGAGCAGATGTCATGCTCTCAGAACTCTTTCATCTGGCAATAGACACCATAGGATAGGGTAGGGCAGAAGACGAACAGGCAGGCCCAAGGTCGGAAGTTGGAACTGAAGAAGGTTACCTGGGAACTGAACTCTCTCTCTCATTCTTTGATAGGACAGTGGCAACAAGCTTCTATAGATAGGGGCGGGCAGGCAATTTCATGTTCCTCCTATTCAGACACCAATAGAATAGCGCAACTGAAGGATTTCTCTCCAACCAAAGTAGGTCTTTGCTCCGCACGAACCGATCCAGCTGTCACGTAGTAAAAACGAAGAGTGGTACCCTGGTGAGCCAATTCTCCCAGCGCTCGGGGCAAGGGAGTCGCAGATCAAAGGCGGAGCTCAACCATCAGACACACCACGACCAGATTGAACACCTCGGGATCCACTACTGGAACTCTTCTATATCCACTATTGATTCACTGACTGATTCAGCAGGGAGCGAAGCCTCCTACAGTGAGAGTTGAGAGACCAACTGTAATCAAAGGGAAAAGGCAAGGCACTTTCAGTCTGCTAACAATCAGTCTTTGAAAAGCGGTGTCAACCGGTCTTTCTTTACCTATTTAAGTGAAGGCTTTTAATAAAAATTATTCAAGATAAGTGGTTTCTTTCTTATTTCTTTCTTAAGAAGTAGTTTTAACTCCTCCTTCTATTCTAGCATCTACCGTCTTCTCCGCTACTAAGGAAGTAAGGAAGAGGATAGCAGACAAGAAAGTCCTATCCTTCTTAGCTTCATACTAGATCTAGCCTTCAAGCCATGCCAACCAATAATACCTATCTGTTCTGCCCCTCGGTTCACTGAACTTGCTTGTCCCGATTTCACTGTCTAAAGACCGGTTTCAAGTAGGTTGTGAACTCTGACTCTTTGATTCACATGTTGACTTCATTGCTTAATTCATACCGTCACCCTCTTTCCTGCCTGAAGAGGGGAATTACCATGCTGACAAGCCCACTTTCTTCTGTCTGATCATTGCGCTTACTCAGTCCAGCTAGCAGCTGATCTTGGCTTGAGATCTTTCATCTTTCTATAGCAAACAGACGAATCTCTGCATCCCGGACCTTGCCATTAGTACATGAGTAGACTGCTTTTGTTATATCCTTCTCTCTTCTTCCGTTCCGTTGCCTTTTATTCTTCATAGTGATCTCCTCTACCCGCCGAACCTCTAATCTGATTTACAGCCTGTCCCACCATCATCTAGTCCAATTCCTTTCCAGTGCCAGCATTCCTTTGTACGCATATCTAGGCGCAGTTCCAGTAGATGACCTTGTTGATCCGGGACCAGAGCCTGTTGACTAAGTAGCAGATAGACCCTCGGAGGGGACGCCCACAGCAGAGTCAGCAGAGAGAGCATGGGCAGGAAAATAACAAGCTCCATAGCCGGTTGTTAACCTAATAGCATTTAGGGCATAGACAGTACCATAGGTTGGTTCCAGATCGAGCTATTAAAGCACCTGACGGAACGGAACCGAAAATCTAGTAGAGGAAAAGGCAGGAGGTAACTGGAACCAGTGCATTTAGAGTGACCCTAGGGGAGGAAGATCGATCCTTCAGGTAGGATTCTTTTATAAACATTGAATTGAGGAGGTAAGAGCCCTATCAACCATAGATTTCGCATACTAGTGAAAACTAGAAGCTTAAAGTCCTTACTCAACTACAAATACAGTAAGGAAGGGGCAAGCAACAAGCAAGTAAGTAGAGGTCGTTTTCTCTTAGGAACTACGAGGTCGTCGGGTTCTATCTCATCAAGTGAGGGGGTTATTCTTATGGTGGATGCCAAAAGGGAATCATTGCTTTCTTCTTTTCGAAGTGTCTCAGACATGGGAACATAGATTCGATAGGGTGGCGGCATAGAGCACTCCATAATATACCCACGCCGTGCAATCGTTAACTTTCAGAACGATGCGAGCACTCTGTTGGAGCCTGAAACTTATTTATACAAATAACAAGTGTTTGTTTCAGAAGATTGGGAATTTAGAATCTTATTGTTAATAACTCTTTAATTGTTTTCATCACCCTAAAAACCAAAAAAGAGCTCACTCCTTGGCTTTCTTAGCCTCAGCTGAGAGTCAGAGTAGAATACGAGAGAGAGTCAGTATAATACGAGAGTCGACACTGCTTAGTATGATTCCGAAGACGACTTAAGCCAGAGATGGGGTCTTAGAACAATTGAGAACGGGATTTATTGACCCCTTCTAAAGCTGCTTTTGCTGAATCTCATACCACCTTTGCCTTCTCAATGATGAGCCTAGCTATCGCGCTTATGCTTATAGAGAGGGAGGGACCACAGGACCAACGCTTAAACAACTGGGCTGGGGCCAAGGCAAAGAAAGAGCCCGGAAGGCAAGACAGGCCCGAGAACGAGAACGAACGAGGTTGAGGAAGCTGCTGGTGAGAGGCTTTAGTGTCAATGGGAAATCCAACATAATATTCATAAGCAAGCGAGGCGCTTTATTGCCCTGGTGAAAGGAAGCCCTTTCCAAAGAGGGAAGTACGAGCTTCGTACTTAGCCCGGAACTCCTCGGAACACCAAGCAGCGGAAGCGGCGAAAGAAGAAGCCCTCTACTTATCAAATACTGAATTAGCTAGTTAACCAAAATCCTTGCACCTTGCTCCGAGTTATGCCGGAATGAACTCTTCACTCAACTAGAATAGAGCAAATACAAGTACAGATCGGCTTCGTCGCTTTACTACTGCCTAGGTTGCTTCCTCAAGTGAGCGACTGACTCTGGAAGTGGATCCCTACAAGCGAGCTACTCCAACTAGTGGAAGTCTTTCATACTCCCTATTCCACTACGCTCCGCTCCTTATTGGCCCTCTTCCTCTCCGGTAAGCCAACTCCTAAACTTCTTCTTACTTGAATCCTGAGGTAAACTAACTTACTGGTAGTAGTCCTTGTAGTACTCGAGGGCGTTTAGCTAACTTCTTAGTAGAGTACTTGCTTTGCATCCTACAGACCCTTTCTTTGAAAAAAGCCTTTTACCGGACCAATGAATTGAGCTTTGCATGCTCACATTACACAATTTCTATTGACCTTCCTCTCCTGCCTTTGCCCTTCCCTTCGCTGTTGGGTATCGATCTCGAACTAAAAGAGATGCTGGACGAGGTGGTGAAACTCCTTTCCTTGCCTTTGCTTCTCTGCCTTTGTTCCGGTGAGGAATTTTTAACGGGTGGAACTTACTATCCAATCAAAGAAGGTCATACCGGCTCTTTGTCAATGATCAATTTGATAGGTGCTACCTACCTTTATTTTACTGAGATTGATCGGGATCCTTATTTTTTGCCCATTCTATATTAATCAATGGGCAATAAATAAGGTTGAGCTAGCGAGCCTCTCTACCACTTGTTCACAAGAAATCGTTCTCTTTATTTCAGTAGTGAATTCAGCTTCCATCTTCCTTGCTTTATCGTCCATGCATTACATATATAAATAAATTGGGAAATGGGTGAAGACATCGCTACTTGGAGAACAAGGGAGCAGCGGAGCTCGATCATCCACATGGCTAGCGGGTGTGAAGGTCAGATCAATAAAAAAAAAAAAAGTGATTTAAACGGCGGGCCAATATCCAATTAAACCAATATGTCGGTGATGATATGCGCTACTATCCAAAGGAAAACCAACCCATAGCAGTGACCCAACGTCGTAGCGAGTCGAACGAATAGTTGTTAACGAGTGCAGGCACCTTCTCTTTCTATTTCTGCCTTTCTCCCATTGGACCGGGGTCAAAGACCAAACTAGCTCATCCATAGCATTATTTGCAGAACTAAGTCATTGATCTCATCCCGAGACGAGATAGTATCAAATCATAGGAATACCAGAGCTAAATGATTCACTAAGCTCTGTCGCTGCAAGATCGAATCAAAGAATTTTAGGTACAATAGCACTAGTCTAGGAGCCAGCAGCCATACCAACTACGAAATAGAGGATCTCGTCAAGTTTAAGTGAGAAGCTTCCAGATGATACAAGAAAGAGGGATCCGATCGTGATAAAGTTACGAACAATAAGAAAACTCTAATAATTGAACTACAATTCTGGGGATTGGATTTAGTTGTTCTTGCCCCGCTTGCTAGTCATCACTGTCTTCGCCATCATATTGGTACTTAAGTAGGGTTTTACACATCATCTGGTTGAAGACAGAGTTTCATGTAATAATTCACTATCTCCTCTCTTCGTATGATGCGATGCTTGACCGTCTGCGCTGTTCGAATCTATGGTTTCTTCGCTTAGAACCTAGCCCAAATTGATCAATGGACAGAGAGAGGACTAATATTAAATACCGATGCGCTTGAACTCATACCTGAACGAATGAAAAGCCCTACTTCAGTAGTGAATTACCGGCCCACTGTGAGCCTTCTTAGCTTAATCTCCTTGTTTATTATCTCTATTCTCTTCTTGATTACCGGGATGGGAGGGATGATGCGGTCCTTCCACACAAGGCCACGTGGGAGGGGGGAGGTCAGGAGATATGGAATATCAGGCGCATCCTAGTGAAAACGAGAAGCGGCTAGTTCTAGTAGATGAGGGGAGTGAAACTCTCTTTGATCAGTACAGCTTTTCTCAGTACAGTCAGGCTATCAACGGCTACGGCTCCAAAAAGAAGGAAGGGATAAGGCTACGGGCAAAAGAATAGGGCTGCCTTAAGGTAAGTAACTGAGTACTAGGGCATGTCCCGATGGTACTTTCACATGGGGAACGGAAAGTGTTAAGTTTCGATCCCGTCCTCTCTTAGGGTGCCCTTCATGAAGATGGCATCAAGCCGATGTGGGACTTGAGGAATACGGTTCGGAATAACGGGGATTTTTCAGCATAAAGGCTCTTCGCCCCTTATCCGCACGTAGATCTTTTGACAGCTGGGATGGACTTTTGGTTTTGGGATTGAACTAAGGCTCGGAACTGAACTAAAAGCAGGGGAAAGAAGTGACATCATATATACAAGGACTCGAATGCAAGCTCCTATGGAACTGTTTTCAGGTTTGGTGGAATTGAATCAAGAGTACCACTTACAATTGAATCAGGAACCGCCGCTAGAATAGTTGAAAAAAAGAAAGATCCCACTAACTAGCGCTTCGCCTCATCTTATGCCTCCCGAGAGGCAGATTCTTGCTTCTCCTGTTCTTCTTCTATCTAAGGGGCCTGTGCTTGCTTCTAGTCGAGGTGAAAGCTTTCAAAGAGCGGCCCTCGCTGAACTAGCTTTAGACTAGGCAAAAGAGTACGCAACTGACGCGTTGAGTGATGGCTTTTATTCCTAACCTTGGGGCGCTAAACTGTGGCACAGAACCACCTTTCTAGGTATGGGACTAAATATAGAGCTCTAAGCTAAGATCACACAACCCCTCGGGCACTGACTTTATTAGAGTGGGGAATCCGCTCTGCTAGGTCAAAGCAAAGAAGGAAGGCCAAAAATGGATTTTGGAGTGAAAGAACCGAATCCTTGAAGCATTCGACTTCATCAGTGCGGCTAAGCTCTGATCAGTATACGCGCGAGAATAAATAGAGTTTTTTTAATTAGGGACATCCCACTTCCAATTAGATGTGTATGGTTTAGTGGCAGTTGAATGAGTCAGCGATGCCATTGATTCTGGTGTCGGCACAAGCGCAATAGCCATGGGGTCAATGCCCCGACCGGACGAAAGGGAATTGATTTAGCTCAGGGCGAGAAAGAAGAAAAAAGGCTATTTACCCCGGATCGAGAAAACGGCTAACTAAAGCTTTCGATGATAATGATAAATAGAAGCTCCCTATTTGAAGCCAGCACCATACACTCTTTCTTGCTCTCGAGCTAATAGGTCTTCGTCATAAAAATACCAGTAGTAAGAGCTAGGATATCTTGTGACTAGGTTTCCCATTAATGCCAGTATATAGGATTGATTCCCGGGTAGGGGCAACAATACAATATGTTAGAATTCCCAGAAAAAAACAACTCCTGCTGTCAAAATCATTGAATATTCTATCTCTACCCGGATTTGGAAGTGAAAGGATCTATCAATAGGAAAGTGAGTTCTTCCAATTGCCATTCATTAGTCCGGTTGATAAAAGCTCCTTTTTAGCCTTTGGAAAGAATAAGAAGATTGGGATTCAATTAAGGTAGCGAGATCACTTTCGGGGCCTTCTATGGCTCTGCTCATACTGAGGTTGTGCGGTAGTGGATCTGGGAGCGGTGAGAGTGTTTGGCTTTTCTTTTGCCCTAGCCATCCTACTCTCCCTATCAAGTTCTATTGCTCTCCAACTCTCTGGCCGGTTATATACGCTAGCACACCAAAGCAAGGACTGATTCTACCGCTCGGACCCTTTCGAGGTCCTTCCTTAATAACCTTTTCTATAAGCCTCTTCTGCCAAAGACTAGCAGCGCATTCTCTAACATCCGATTCGTAGCATCTGAGATTTTCAAATTCCAGTAGCTAGGGCTAGGTAGGTCTATGTTCTAGCTCGATTCCTCTTATTGGTTGGCATTGTCCGAGGAGTGAATACTTTCAGTCCCCTTCAAGCCAGTTTTCAAACGGGATAGTAAATATCAAAATCTCAGACTGTAAAGAGCCATAGAAATCTTTCTTCTTTTTAAGAATTAGTCTTTATTACCTCTCTTAAGTCCCATTGTATAACCTATTTTATAGTTCCATTCCAGTTGTAAGTCTTTCGATGGCAAGCCATCTTTTACATCTGCTTTCCTAATAAAAGCAAAAAAATTCTCGTCCTTACGAGCCTTATGGGCAGCCTTGCTATTACCCTTCCTAACTAAGGCCTTCCTTTCTAGAGGAACGAAGGTACATCTATAGTGGGAGAGGGGGAAAGCGTCAAGCCTGAGAGCTAGTATCAAGCAAAGAAGGGCAAGCCATCCATTGTTCGTTTCCTCTCGCTTTTCTCGAGTGAACTGTCGTTTAGCAGTAGCCTGTCTCAATCAGTACTTCTTTCTTAGGAAAGAGGGCTGGGCAATCTTTTACATCCAGTTCCAGTAGTTGCTTATTCTTATTCATAAGCAGTGCTAAGATAATCCCTCCATTTGAAGTGTTTTTTAAGCTGGAGTCATCTAGTCCAAGTCTGCAATAGGAAAACCCTGCATTCGATCCAGTTTGAGTTCTCATTGGAGTGGAGTCTCTTACCATTCCAGTTTTAAGCCTTTCTAGTTACTCTGTCAGCGATCTAGTTTGAGTGGTAGTTCCAGCCGAGGGAAGAGGTGAATACGAGAGCCTAACTTGAAAGCTAGTGAGTTGGAAAGCGGTCCTTTTTATAGCCCTTCCTAACGAGTGTACCGAACCCCACGGTGAAAGGATTGGTAATCTACTCTTTGTACCGGAGATCGTTTCCTCGTAGGTTCAGTGTTCATCGTCACTTGAGTCAAACTCCTTCCTTGGTTATTTCCTGTAGTTGCTGATGTATACATAGTTTAGCCACTTCTTTCCCATATTAAGGCCGCCCTTAAACACACTTAGCTCATCGTCTCGTATTGTACAAAACGTGGGCTAAAAACAAAATCTCACATGACACTCATAGGATCCATAAAATCTTTGTTGGCAGACACCTCCCGAGCATCCCGTTCATATGTGACCTGTAGGCCACGGACAATGCCACAGCTTTGTGCTTTCGCCATGACACTTTTTAGCATTAGCCCTTCCCTTACCGACACTCCTCCAAGACTAAGAGCAGTAGAATACCAAAATCGAATGTCTCCTGAGAGAAAATGAACCCATTGAGTCCAAATGGACGTCAACATCGTGTTGCCGTTTTCTCGATCTGTTCCGAGGGCCCCTTAGCTTCAGGACAGAGAGGCGGTCGACCCCGGAACATGTGACAGAGGGCTTGTTCTTTATCCAAAACCCAGTGGGAGAGGCAAGGGCTTGAAACGGTCTTTTGAGCCAGCCCAGAAAGGATAGTTTATTAGCGAGATCAACTGGATGGTCGATTACATGGTGTTAAGCAATTTCGACCTTTCTCATGCAATTGAATGCTCCAAGCGATCAGTCCTTCCGCTCCTACTCTACCACATCGGCAAGACAAGAGCAGATATTCCCCTAATAAAGGAAATGGGGCAAAAACCTCTTACTACATGCTTACTGTACTTTCAAACTGTCTTGCCCTAGAACCTGCTCGCCCAGAGGAGAATACCAAGGAAAGAGGCCCCTATCCAAGGTAACTGAAATGCCTGTTAGGGAACCCTATCCATTGATTGCAGGACTGACACTGCTTGCAGGAACTTCAGATCTCTCTTTTGCCTTAAAGAATCCAATTGCAACTCACACCCCAGGGAAGCTCAGAGGAGGGGTTAACAGATACCCCACTGGGCACTCCTACTAGAATCTGGGGCAGAGACTATACACTTATTACCTCAAAGGAGACTAGGCAAGACTAGCAGGGAACTGGTCGGTATCAGTCCCCGGCCTCCGATTAGGCGCACTATCCTATTAATTAGTTGAAATCCGTCTTGCACGGGTCTCTTGATTCAATCTCACGACATCTACTACGGAATTTACCAAACCAATTGCAATTAAGGCATTCCAACCTACCGAATCCGCAATTGGGCAGCATCCAAGCTCAAGAGAAAGCAGAATTCTAGAAAGGAAGGGGAGTGGTACAAATATAAGTATTGATAAGCAAGCCCGGTGGGCTTTTCTAACTCAATTTAGTATGAATACTCATGCCATGAATGAAGAGAAAGCCGTCAAAGACAGGTCAATTCCATTCCCGACCCCCTAAATCTTTCTTGTTCTGTAGGAAGAAGACGTTCTACTTGCTTGTGAATGCGGTCGGTGAACACGGTATCATGGGCATGGGGCCTAAGACCCGCCTTTGCTTTCCCGTTTAGTCTTTGTTCAGGGGGAGATTGCTTTATCTTCGGGTGTGAAAGGCGCAAGAGGGAATATGCCGGGATGGTAGAGGAAGTCATTTCTAGGTTCTTTCCCCGTAGTGAATGTCTTTCACGGGGAAGAGGTTCTTCTCCCTGCCACCACCCTTCGTAGTTGACCAAGTCGTTAGTGCTCGGAAAGATATCAGATCGGTTCTACGGCCACGCTCTAAGCACATAAACGAATGGGAGAATTAAGATAAGGGGGGACATTGCAGAGGGGGTCAACTTCTTGGAAACGAAACTTAGCTTTTTAGAGACTGTGATGGCAATATGTAAGATTTTTCTGTGGTTGCTTACTTTGCGTTGCGAGGACGGCAGCAGGCAGAAGCAAAATCTAAGTCTTACCTCCGCTTGAAAGCTTAAGGAGATATGGAATATCGGCGGTAGGATCAACAGAATGAATCGAATAGGGCAGGGCCCAGAAAGAGAGTAAGTCGAGTAGCAAACCATTAGCAAAGCGGGTTCTCGCAGTCTCAGGAGAGATTTTATATGAATATCCGGAAGTGCTCAACTAGGGAAGTCAAGGAAAGAGGGAAAGTAAGTAGCGAACTCTAGGCTAGAGTAAAGATATTCCATGTACTCTACTAAGTAGCTCACCCTGGTTGTAGGATGCTTTTAGGCCGTTTCAGTAAAGAAAGAGCTCAAAGGCAGGCGATGAAATCGTAGTGAAAGGGACCATGAAATATTTATGATTTCTAGTCAACCAAGTGATAAGCGCATAAACGAATGGGGGGAACCCTTCATGGGTGATGGTCCGATAGCCACAATCTGGAAGATTGCCAATTAACTGGAAATATTGACTGACTATAAGGATAGGTTGTAAGCTCACTCCACCCTGGGAAAGATAGCTCGCAAGGCTTTAAGGAGGCTTCTATTGAAGTTTGAAAGCTGAGAAGCGGCAGGCGATACAGCTTATAGCAATTTTGGAACGGTAGCGAACTCTAGTCCGTTTGTTATCAGTCTCAGTAGGGGGAACTCAAGATGGGGGGATAAGTCTGAGGAGCTTCCGAGCCTGCGAGAACTAACTAGAAGCTTAAAGTCCTTACTCAACCCACAGGTCAGATTTCAAACAAACCTATCGATATACTTGACCTGACTCGCTTTCCTCACTCCGTCCCGGCTTAGGAGAGATTGAGCTTGACTAGAGCATTTCTTTTCCCCTTCATTCCTTCTTTTCAAGATGTTTACTTAGCCCCCTTCCTGGTCCTTTCGAACCAGATATTTCAAAACCTGGCTCACAGCTAGATAGAGAGAAAGGGGTAAGATTGAATGAATCGGATTAAATTCTTCTCTTCTCTGTGCTGTCGATGAAGCGCTAGCTTACTGAGCCTAGCTACAGGCTGTCGATGAAGCAAAGCGACCTAGCTACAGATACACCCAAATACATATAGAAAACCAACTCTTTTGTGAGTCGGAAATCCATACTTTTTTTAAGATTCCAGAACTGATAACAAGACCTACTTCAGACATCGAAACAATGAAACTGACAGCAACAACAACAAAGAACGCCGCTCTAACAGCAACTGCAGCCAAGGTCAATTGCTCGCCTTCCGGGATCAATCTTAGGAGGTGCAATGTTAGAGCTGCTCGGAGCGAGCCATTCCATTACGTATCTCCTAAACTTAAACTGGGGGTTAGGAAGACTTAGTCGAGCCATCACCCATTGAAAGTTCTGAAAGCAGAACCCATTGAAAGTGATATTCTCATTAGCAGAGAGAAAAGTGGGAAGATTGAATCTTGGTATCGCACACACCTCAAAGAGGTGAGACTTAAAGAGGTGGTGCTGCATCCAACCCGGCACCAAGCATGAACAAAACCAAACAAAAACAAGAGAATTTATTTACAAAACTGTAAAGAAGACTCCAGACTCAATTGCATCGATCAAATCCTCAACTCACGTCGATCCAAATGCAAATCATTACATTACAATTACAATATTTGATGAGATGCTGTTAAAGTTGCGTATATCGCATGTTCTGATATCTCAAGTACCCCCTCAAGTGATCCAATGAGAAACTAAGCTTCGAACGTTGCCTTATAGGAGATCTTGTTCATTCACTGCCTTCAGCTGCTAAAAAGCTATCTTTGCTAATGGTTCGCTACGTACTGAAACCGGCTTAGAGCGAGCTTTGCTTTCTTGCTTGCTCTTTTTATTCTCTCGGATGGATAGATAGAAATCCCAGAATTCGTTCCCTCCCGGCCTCTGGTTAACGCCTTTTTGAAGATCTCTTTGGTGTGGGCAAAGAGGAGCTGTGAAATTTTTTTCCTTTTAGCTTCAGAAGCATCCCTGCCTTAAGAAACCTACACAGTGCTTCGTCGTAGGCTCCAAGTGTGGCTGCTCTTTGAAGTTCCTCGTAGACAAACCTGACTACGTCAGGGTCCTCCTCGTAGGACAAGTAATGGGCCAATAGGGCCTCTTCAGAAGGGCATAAGCGGTTGTTATCCCCGGGATAACCAAAGGACTAGCTTCACTTGCTTAGGACTGGGACTGATTCCAGAAACTATTCCTTTCCTCTGTCCCTTGCTTGTGGGACTACTTCTACATCTACTTATCATGCGCTAACCTCCTATTTCCCATGCTTGCTTGAAGGACAGGGAAAGTTAGCTCCTTGATGGCTCTACCACCTAGAAGGTAGACTGAAGCCTTCTCACACTAACAACGGGATCTATATAAAGACTCTCTCTAGGATAAGGATAAATCTCCTTAACGTTGACAACCACATCGGGACAGATCTCATATTAAGTGCATGGGTTTAGGGATTCAATCGATCTAGCCGTCTCGTACTCTCTCCTCTGCGTGTCGAACTACTTCTCGTAGCCTCGAATAGCTCTCTTCTTTTCTTAGTAGAATGTATCTTTCCTATACAGCGCGAACCCAGGTTGATTTTAAAGAAATAGAAATAACGGATCAAAGCCTTAAGCAAGCTATTGAGACTAAAGCTGCCCAGGCCCCGTCCCGGATGCTGCTATTGAATGAAGACCCGGATTTCCTCTTAATAAACCTTGAGGGAACATAAAGAGAAAACAAAACAGGTCCATATAAACCCTAATCTTCTAACACCGTTAGGCACATAAAAAGAAGATAGGGATTGAATGCATCCTTGAGTGACTCTGATCACACCTTTAGGAACAGAAGAGACAGAAAAGGTCACTCTCAATTGAAAAGGTGACTTTCCATTATCTCGGTTTCGGCTGCATTCATTTATTCAACTTGATACGGGGGAAGTACGACACAGTAGTGTTGGCTGGGTCTCGCTCCCTTCCCGCACTCTTCCTCCCCCTCCCCACTCAAAAGAAAAGAGCGATGGAGAATCTCGATCACTGAACGTCCGGGGCGATTTGAAGCTAGTTGACTTGTAGTGCCTTCGATCGATAAAGAATCTCTTCTGGTCAAGATTACAAAAACAAAACGATGCTTCCTTGATTCCTCTAGTGTGGTTTCTTCTTTTTTAGTAATAGAAGGATAAAGCGCTGTAATAATGAGTCGTATGGGAAAGCTTCGGTATATTAGATTAGTTGGTTGGTTCCCAATCGTTATTGTGTTGGTTTACGCCTTGGTGATCTAATTGCTTCTACTTAACTCAGAAGTAAGGTTGCTAGCTCGTCCGGTTCGTTTGCTGTCCCTGCCCGCTCGCACTCTCTTCTCCTGCTGCTGTCCTCCGTCCAGTTTCGGATCGAAGAAAGAACAGATTTTAGCAAGTTTGAGAAGCCTTAAGGCAGCCCTTGTAATGGTTGAAGTTATGAGTAACAGATAGGGGTTGAGGAAAACGAGGAAAGGAAGCGGCTTGCTTCTTCCTACCAAAACAATCAAGATAAAAAAATTCTCAGGATATCGAAAATGGTCAAATCGCCCTGCTAGCTTAAGTCAAAGAGAGTAATCGGGAGTAGTGAGAGTCAACCTTTCCTGCCGATGAGCCAAGAAATTTTCTCACGCGTAGCCGTCGGTGGGAAGTCAGCTTCGAACCCAATTTCCTACTAGCGTACGTACTAAAATCTCTTCTTTCTTTTCCTTAAGTAGCGAAGCGCTTTCAATTCCCCTTGCTGTTAATGAGTAAAGGATGGCTGTCAGCCTCCGAAGACCTAAGTGGTGTAGTTGCTCTCTCTCACAGTCATGAGTCAGTCTATCTTTAGCTTCTATTTAGGAGCTGCTAACCTCACTTTGTTCGGGAAAGGCTTTGTAGGAATTCGGCCCGGTTGTTGGTTCACCTCATGAGTCAACTACCTGCTTTCCCGCCCATTGACAGAAGGTCACTTTGTGAGATAGCGATATCATTATCCTTAGGTAGGCCCTCTTTCGTCGTCAGCTGACAGACGAGAAGGGGAAGGACTACAACTAGCCAGCTGTAACGACTGGGAACTGCTCTTACTGACCACCGGCGAGATGAACTTCAACATTCCCTCTCTCTATGTATTTCTAGATATCGGTAATTCGAGATGCGCTTTACCACATATGAAAGTCAGGTTTGACGGGGGAGTCATTATTACCACTTGTGCTGTATCCATAGAGGATAAAATGCCTCACTAGCTTTTGACCATAGCATAGGTGGGAGTCAACATCTATCATTTCAAGGGGTAAGGAGGGAAAGGCATAAAAATAACGACCTTGGATCATCTTTTGATTCTTTATCTTAATGAACCTGTGATCGAAATGCTTCCAAGTTCCATAGCTGTGCTTCGATACGGTCCTTCTTAGTCAAAAGTGGTGATCTATAATAAGATTCAAAACCCCACCATTGAAAAGTTGTCTACGGGGACCCTCTCTTTAATGAAATGAGAAAGTCCGGTTTCTAGGTGTGGATGAAAAAACTAAGCCGAATCCCAGCTCCAATCTTTTTTTTGCTTCTGCGCCAGGTCTCATATAAAAGGAGTCGGAAAAGCGATGTGTTCAAGCCATAGTAAAAAGCGGATCCATTTCTCTTTTGCTTTTGATAGTGGAAGGCGAGATGTAGACTTAGACTTATTGAACGTGAAGCTACAAAAAATCTAATTAGAGTGATTAAGATGTATCTTCAAAGTACTTTCAAAGAAAGCCTTGACTTTCATGAAGAGGCGTAGGCCGATCCGACTCGAACCTTCCTTCTCACCTTCACCTGAGATGAGATCTTTAGAACAACCAATGCGAGTTTGGGATCCATCTAGTGAGCAGAGCTCTTTCATTAGACTGAAATCTTTGTCTTTCTGAGCCTTAGTCGAAGGAGGAATCAATCGAAGCCTTATGAATGCCAATCAACAGTTTTCATGCGGAAGGAAGAAAGTGCTCATATCCGGCAAGGTGATCAGCTACGACACTTCTTTCAATGGGATCGGTTCTTCCTGTCAAAGCTGACCCGAGACACAACTTGGATAGCCCAAACCCAAGGTCGATGGTATGGAATTCCAGTAAAAACGATCGATAAACAACTAACAAAGCAAGCATTGAAGGACGCTCACCGAGTCCTTCTATCAAAGGAAGCTCTCGCCGAGGGCTCTTCGTATGTCCATCCTCTACTCAGCCATTTCGGGTTAAGAAGAAGTGAAAGCGCCTTTCTCTCTATAAGAAAGGAAGACTGCGCGATAGCAGAAGGACAGCAAAGAAAGCTCCTACGGCGCCAGAGATTACTTGAAAATTGATCCTTCTTAACTTAGTTTGATCTTTCTTCAATCTGAACGGTAAGGGCCCTGACAATACAATTATATCATATGCTAACTCGTTTGGAGTTAAAGGTTGCTGACCAATTGCCAACTCGAAAAGGCTAGCTCCAGTAGAAAAACTCAGTTTAAGGTTATAACAGAATTTGGCAATATCCAAAAGATCAACCCAATTTGTTGATTGGCCGCAATCAAATGTCTCAAATATTCTTCTAATAAACCATTCACACGTTCTGTCTGCCCATCAGTTTGAGGATGGTTAGTCGTAAAGAAGTTGAGTTTAGTTCCCATTAACTCAAACAAAGACGTCCAAAAACGTCCTGTGAACCGAGCATCCCGATCACTCACCACATCAGCCGGTATTCGCCAGTACTTTACAACACAACATTCTTGAAGAATCGATCTGCGGCCCACCCTTTCTTTGAACCTTGTCAATGATCGAACTTAAAGATATGAACTGAGTGCCATTTGATGAGTAACTGAGAACAAGGGAGAGGGATATAGAAAGAATGAAGTAATGAAAGAGGAAGTCATTGCTAGTAGTAACGACTTGTTACGATCCATTGGTTCATATAGAATCCATGTCCTAGGTGTATCAAAAAACATTCTTTTCGCTAAGCGTATATAATAAAATAGAGTGAAAGGGTCCACCCCGAAACCAAGGGGGTACTAACTAAGAGCTGAGTCCTCTCCGAACCGCAGGAGATAGTTGCCCATCATACGGCTCACCAACTTCACTTGCCTCTATGGGAGGCTCGCTCCGGGCAGGTTCGGATCACTTACAATACACAGCTCTACGAAGGGGGTTAGGAACGTTTTCAATATGATTCTTTTCCCGTCGATGAGAAATGCGAGACGAAAAAGGAACCCCGACTGGGAAATGCGAGTATGTTTTGTATACTTTCTCCATCCCCCCCTCTATCAAAATGATCAAAAAGGAAGGCAAGCTTGCTTCTTATTCCCGTGTTCGATCTCTTCCATCTCTGACCCGCTCGTTGTCACCTATGTTGAAGAAAGGTTTGGAACCCTAACCCTGTAGAGAATGAAGAGGGGCCAAGGATCTTCCTCTCAACAGTGCTTCTTGAGGCTCTCCCCCCTGAAAAAGAAAAAGTAAGGACCCGTTAGCCTGGGGGATAAGGAATAAGGATTGAAGCCCCCTTAGCTCTGCCAGGCACTGGACAGGGGTTAGCTCGGTAAATGTGTAGAGCCAAGTGTAGTGTGGTGTAGTAGTAGGCACTTCTAGGCCCCTTCCCGGCTACTGGATCACTCCAGTGCTTTGGGTACTACGGACCCTCTGCCATCCATTGCAGCAGAGCCGTTTCATGAGCGGGGGGGGCTAAGCGCAGTTCTTTGAATCAAACGTTGAATGACTTTTTTAGATATCAAAATCGAAATCGGATAGGATAGATGGATGGATCTATCTTTCTATTTATATATATTACTAAAAAAAAAATGGATTTATATAGATAGTTAAGTAGCGTAGCAAGAAGCCCCAAATCCTTGATTTGGCCAGGAAAGACTGCACTGCTTTGGGCCCAGGAAGCGAAGGGAATGAGCTCGGCTGCTTCTCCTCCACACTGATTTTTCTCCGTGCCCGTTCCGCATGCGCTTCGCGCGCCATTGGCGCTTTGCTCTCCTCTTATTCTTCATTGGACGGTTCGGATGGACTTCGCCGTTCTTTCCCAACTAAAATAGAAAAGGCTGTCTCACATCGAGATGTCGATTCGTTTTCCGCCCCCAATGAGATGGGGGATTTGTAACCCCCTATTTAGACTTTTTGGCCCTTCATCTTTCTGAATCGAGGCCCGGCCCGGAAAGCGTCGTTTCAACAACCGGCGGGGAGCACCTCAGTATACGATCGCGCGCAGTAACTGGGAGTCCTATTACACCTAAGGCCAACTTCAATTCACCAAACCAAGGTTCATCTCGTGTAGTGATTGTGGACTCGTACAAGGATATTGAGTAGACGGTTGATGTATCAGACTCTACCCTATCTTTCGTAGCATGCATTCCCATCCGTGTCGCAACTGATTCGGTAAACTACGTGTCCGGTGCACGGAGAACCGCCTTCGGTCCCCCAAACTGACTTACTCGTGGCAACCTTCCGGCCGCCCAACGACCTATAACGCTAGTCACTACTCCCACTGGGGCTAGGAAGTAAGCCCCACAACCCAAAGCGGCGAAGAACAAATAGAATTTGCTACAAAAGCCGGCTAACGGGGGTATTCCCGCGTATGAGAACATAGTAATGGAGAAGGTAATAGCCGAAATAGGATTCGTTTTGGCTAGAGCGCCCAAATCCGCTATATATTTGACACGAGTTTGCCGTAATGCTGAAACTATGGCGAATGCATCTATCGTCATTAATGCATAAATAAAGATACCAATTAGTAGTGATTGAATTCCTTCTATGGTTCCACATGAGAAACCAGTACGAATATAACCTACATGTCCAATTGAACTATGAGCTAGAGGTCTTTTTACTTTCGTTTGGGCCATGGCGGCCAGTGCTCCTAAGATCATAGAAGCAATGCTGCAGAAAAAGAAGATTTGTTGCAATGTAGCTCCATAGGAACCATAAATAGAAACACGTGAAATATTAGCAGAAATCGAGATTTTAGGCGCAATAGAAAGGAATGCTGTAACCGGGGTGGGTGAACCCTCATAGATATCAGGTGCCCACATATATAGAGTCAAAAGAGATATGGAGCCCGAAGGGGAGGGGGGTTTTCTTCGGGGCTCGAGAGATGGAATAAATAGATAGGGCCCCACAAGTTTTGAATTCGCCGCTGGGGAATTCACACGAAAGGGAACGAGGAATTCTCAACGAAAAAAGTGCTCTCTGAACCGAACGTGAAAGTAGTTTTCCATCAGACGGCTGTTCCCGTAACTCCACTCTCGACTTGGATTATATATCCAAAAAGGTCCGCTCTCGGCCATTCCACACGCTGCCTAGCAGAGGCGTGGTTATCTGAAGTGGATTCTCTCTTTTCTAGTAGATGCCGAACCTGCTGCCCCATTGACTAAGTAAGAAGGGGGCGGGCGCAGCAGCTACATGGACCCCTTCCTTTCTGTTGTTGCCAGCGCTTTCCCGGGCCGAGCCGGAATTCTTTATTATAATTAGAAAGGGCAGGCAAAGCCCGAAGGCTGCTATCCCAATAGGCCAGCGGGCAGAACGAGGAGAGGCCTCGGCAATCATACCATACCACCGCGGTCGAAAAGGCGTGTTCCCTTCACTTCAGATAACACGCACCGTAGGCCATCCTCGGCCTTCTTCGTTTTCGATGAAAAACAAAAACAAATAAAATCTCTCGATCTCCGAAAGCGTTTTCCTTCCCCCCTTCGTCGAGCCTTTCCTTTAATGGTTGGGGGAAGCATTCCCTTATCTGAACTTGGCGGGCAGTCTTTCCAGCCTTATTCAATCAAATAGGGTGAACATAGGCTCAAACATGATTTGAAGTGAAGGTCCTAGCTACGCCATGCGTTCAATACAAAATCTAGAAAGCTGCAGGGATGACAAAAAGAGGGCGCTTTCCTGTGTTGCACTGAAAAAAGAGAGAAGAGCGTCTTCTCTTAGTCCTCCCGCGCCCGCCGCCGCCCGGCCCGCGTTAGAGGGGAAGATTAGCAAAGCGAGAAAAGACAGAGGGAGGCATCTTATTCTCTTCGCGAGAACTTCCGGATCGGAGAAGCATTCGGAACGGGCTCCGCGTTCATTTCGTTAGCGGAAACGATCCCGGGGAACCCAAAAACGAAGTCTTTCGACTTGATTCATAGATAGAATCAATGATAGATAGACAAAAGATAGATGAACGAGATATCTTTTTTTCTCTAAAAAAAAAAGAGGAATAGCCCTTTAGATGTCTATGTATTCATCTCCCGATTTTTTTTTATATCGTTATGTTATATTTGCTCTCTCTAAAAAGAAAATGGAGAGAGAAAGAGCAGATGGATCCTATCCCCTATATCGAACACTAATTCCTATCTATTGATAGGAAGATCTTCGTCAAATACCCTTTTCTTTTTTTTTTAGGAATTCCTCACATCCAAGGCAGCTTACCACAAGCACCCCACCCCATACGACTAGTTGGGGGGGCTGTTCGCCTTTTGAATCAAACAAAGTAAGTAATAGGGGCTTCATAGCGACTTTCATTCTAAAGGAAACCGAAGAACCAACCTTTAGTCAATAGGAGCCCTACTCCCCTCTTTGCGACCTCATCACTTCAATTCAAATGCAAACCAATTTCTTTCTTAGTCACCGGGCGGAGCGCACCTTTGGTACTTCAGTAGGGCGAGCTGTTTGATAGTGACTTCTTTCGTTTGGTAGGGCGAC
>JAWDEX010000017.1:326705-334205 GCA_035221805.1 Trichilia hirta
GGGCGGAGCGCTCTATATGACCGGCGGCGGGTTACCAGAGAAGAGAGGACAACTTCTTTCTCTTCTTTCTCCCTTGCCTTGCTCCATTTTCCTTTTCTGATTGAAAGTGGCAAGCCACTCCACTACTAGTACAGAGGCCAGATAGAAGGCTCTATATGTTCAGGCAAAGAACATCTAGAAGCTAGCTTTTGTCTTGTAAGCAACCATGCCTATATAATCGAATTTGGCTTACCAAAGTGGTCTTACTAAAAGTAAGTAAGCAACCAGTTCCGTTCCAAGTGACATGGCTTTTCACTATTCTTTTCCAGAGAAGGTTGCTCATCCAGCCCAGCGGATCCATTGTTCATGCGGCAGTGCGATGCGGCTGAAAAGCCGTTGTTGCTTGCTGCTTGCAGGCTCGAAAATCTTTCTTTCCCTTCGAAGCTCGGTTTGCCCCTTGTTGTGTTGCATTTCGTGATCCTCCGCTTCAGTCTTCTGCCTTTTTCGGATAGCCGGGATCCGACGTTGATTTCCGATTTCAATGGTTGCTCCAGGTTTTGGGCGGCCCATCTGGTTAGTTCAGCTATCACTGCTGGAAGCCCCTGCGGTTGTTCGGCTGCGTACTCCCCGTCCGCGTATCTCACACTCCCAAAGCATCTTTTTTCTTTTTTATTTACCTTTTCTGCATTTTTCTTTTTATCTATAGGTCGGCTTCGTGCGGATAGATGTTTGCCGGGGGGGATTGGTGCTCAAGGAGGTATGCCCTTCCGGTGGGTTGTTCTCTTTTCTGTCTTTTTCATCCAGTGCCTGCACTGCGTCAGAAAATCTTCGTCTTCGATCTCTCTTCGCAACGCAATAAAGAAGTCTAACAGTTTCTCTCGGCATCTGTCTTTTCTTTTTTTTAAGTCATTGATCTCATATCTATAAGCAGGGGGGTCCGCGTTCACTATTAAGCCTACGCCCGTCCATTCCTTTTAAGCTTGATCCCGCCCTTAGACTCATTACGCTGTTCGACTGAACTCGTTGGCTCCGTCGGTCGGAACCCGGTTCGAGAACCTTCTCTCATAGATTCCCTTCACCAAGTCATCGCCAGCAATCAGCTCTTATCCCTTGGTGTCAAAGGGTTCTTGTCTTGCCCAAAAACTTTCTTTATTCTCATTGGAGAAAGACTCTCTCGCGGCAAGGTTTTACACATAGGGCCTGCTGCTTTCTTTATCTCGCTTGCCGTTAGTCCGTCTAGCGCCTTTCGTTCGGTTGGGGTCCGCCTCGGAGGTTAGACCGCTTAGGTTCTATTTTAGAGTCTCGAAGGCAGTCAACGTGTCAGCCATTCTTCTCCCATTAGACTTGTAAATCCTTTGCTCTTTTTCCGGGTCTCTTCCAGTTCTCCCTCTACTTTATTTGACAGGGGCGGACTCTATCAATAACAAGAAGAAAGTAGCAATTCCGTTTCAAATGGTTTGAGCTTGGAAGCAACCTGCTATCTATCGATAGGCGAAAACAGACTGCTATTGGCTGTTTCGCCTATCGATTCTATTATGGCCGGCTTGGAGACATCAAAGGAAGACCATCATCTCTATCCGGGTACGATCATAGCTTCATTCATTCGTTGAACCTTAGGGATTTAGCATTGAGGTCAATCACCACACCACCTCTATCATACATACGACATTACATGACGCGAGAGTGCATGGTCAACACACACCTAAAGCGCCTAGGTTCCGCTTGCAGCCAATACAACCACAACCTAACTTGCACGAGATTCAACAACCGAAACTACTGGTAGTCCCGAGGGGACGGCATCCTCCTATAATAGTTAGCAATACTGAACAAGCGAGTCATCAGTCCGGAGCCTTTCAAAAAAAAAGTAAAGAGAAAAAGACGACGAAACCCTTTTTTCTTTCTTTCTCAGCCGACTTGAAAGGTGCTCTCAGTGTACCGCCATACGCACCCAGACATTAGACCAATTGTGGCTGGCCCAACAGTTTCCAGAATGCCGTTGTCATGATGTTGATCCGGCTTCTGCGACTACGGCATCCGCGTAGCTCCGAATACGCGCATTGGAGCTCTTCGCTCGATGTCCCGGGTCGCTCTGTTGGAAACCGCTCTTTCGTCGGGCGGTGGCTTATTTCTAACACCCCCTTACTAGATCAAACAAATAAAGCTCCATTAAATGCCGGGTCAATGGTTCGGGGAAAAGCCTATCTCAGTGATGTTCAAAAACGGGAAAAAGCGTAGTTCGAAAACTCGCGTTAGCTCGTTTTGGACCACCCTCTACTTATTGAATTGACCTTATTCCTACCAATCTATACCCACCTAGGAAGAATGAAAGCACCAGGTTCTATGTTGCGTGTTATTGAATAATGGCAAATAGGCCCCCCTAGGGCTAGAAAGAATCTCTATTTGCTGGTTGCTGGTTCACCTCTCTGGATGATACCAGGTTCAATTGAACAAGAAAAGAAAGCAGACGGAAAATGGTTGGCACTCCAGTAGGTTGGTCCAAATTCAAGCTCCTTGGTATACGCATCATGGGTAACCCCCCAAAGGTGAGGGACAAAGACAATCCAAATGGGAAAGAATGGGCTGATGTGCTTCATGTTTCACTGCGAAGCTTTTGTTCGTAAATCCGAAGATAGGACGTTCAGTTCAAAAAGATTAGATATTAGAATGCTCTAGTTATTGGGAAAGAAGTCGTATTCACCGCTTATAAGGAAGTTGGCCGTAGGTGTTCCTAGCTCCTATATCTCCCTTGGTTCGAGAAGAGATGATCGCGACTCGGCACGATTGGTATTCAAGTAAGTAGAGCTTTGCTGCGTACTTTCTTTTCTGGCATAATGGCTTAAAGCTCAGACTTTCACTATTGTTGTTGGTGGATCTGTGTATCACTCATTCCCAGGTTGATCTTTTCTTTCATTAACGGGCTAAGCCTCTTTCTGGCGTTTTGATCGGATGAGGTAATTCAATCGTGCATGGAGTGGATCGGTCCAGTATCATTAGGGTAGACTTGCACTTATGTAGGTTTCGCCTGATTTGATTCACTGCGCTCTTTCTTTTTGTGTGCTACCCGTTTTCTGTCTCAGGGATGGGATTGGGCGCTTTGTCTCATAGGAGTCCGTTCGATCCTTTGTCTCAGTAATGGGGAATGGATTGAATCGGCTTATTCTGACTATTGATCTTTACTAATTGGATTTTCATTCCTGTGCGCATCGCGATGATCGTTCTCTTCTCGAAACTCTACGCATAGACAAACAAAACAAGTTCTCATCTTAAGAGTCAGTACATTCCTCATCTCGAATGGGCTAGACCGGGATCATAGGGACCTCTATTGAAGGACAGATCGGGAGGGCACGTGTGCTTATACTAGCTAAGGGGGGGTTACAGCAGAACTTCTTTCATATAGTAGTAGGTAGTCTAGCCCATAACGACCCAATCTATAGCTCAAGATCCAGTTAGGTTTTTTAGCCGTTACTTAGGACCGAGGGTCTTGCACCACTGATCTCATGCGGGTATATAGGATACGTTCAAACAGATGATTCCGGTATTACACCCGGGGCTGCAACACGAAATGCAAGTTTAGGCGAACCAAGCAGCAAGATTCCGTCAACTCTATTAGAGCAAAAAAAAAAGATGAAATCTTTCCGCTTTGAAATCGCAGTGAATTCACTTCGAGGAACCCGAAGAAGGCCTTTCTTCAACATTAGCTCCTCAACCCGGGAATTTTTCTTTCCTAAATGACTTGACTTTGCCTGATCATGCAGAAGAATCTCTATCAACTACATATATCATCTTATCCGTTGTCATTGACTGCTGCCACTCCGCGATCCGGGAAGTGATGAATCAAGCTAGGCCAGTCCCTCAAAGAAAGGATCGGAAACAATTACCGACCTACGATTGGCTTTCGAAAGCTCTTCTTTCTTTCCCCGGCATAGATATAGATCGGATGGGGAAGTAGGCATTTCTAGGATTCTCTTTGGTTGCACGCCTTAGCTTAGTTCTTCCTGCCATGCCAATTCGCTTGAAAACCCAAGACGTATCGACCGACCAATAAATTACTTATTAGAATTATAAGTTGCCTTGACTTCTTTGATTTGGATTCGGCCGGAAGACTGAACCTTGAAAAGCGATCAGATTGAATCTGGTCAGACAACAGGACAGTAGTTGTGGATTGAATCTCTTTATTCTTCAGGTAATCGCCTAGCCTAGCTTTCTAGAACTAGAACATTTCCCAACCTCCTTTCTTCAATTGGATTTTCTTCTTTCGCCTAAAACAAGTTATCAAAATTCGTTTCCTCGCTTAGAACGTGACCTTACTTATATATAGGAATAATTTGTTCGTACTGTACCTCAAACTCCATTGGAACTGAAACGGAGCCTAGCTTGCCTTTGAGCATGGTCTTCCTTGACTAGAACAACACCCATGGGCTTATTCATCTACAGCACTGAAGAAGTCGTTTCATCCGGCAAGTTCTCTTTGTTAGATAGATATATGGATTCCATGTTATATATTGATTAAGTTTAGTCAGGCAAGCTAGATTGAGTCAAGGCTGGTTCCGTAGTGGGACTCATTCGATCTATTCTTTCAGGTGGGTTGCGTATATAATGTTGAAAACGAAAGGAGCTTAGCTTTGCTTCCTGGTATGGGCTTGCTTCCTAGTCAAATATGCCCTCTCCGGTAAAAGACTAAGCCTATTCCCCTACACGTAAGTAATCTAGCGCCTATTCCCCTAAAGAAAGGGATTCAACGGCTCAAGGGCCGATCAGAAAAGCCCGTCAATCCACTTTCTCAAATCTCCTATTACACGAGTCTTAAAAGACATGATTGAAAAGGCCCATTCTTTTTTTTCATGCTTAAAACCTGCATTTCATTTCGTACCCGACTCTAGGAAGATCTAGTAAACGAAGGTCAGTACATCGGTACTACAAAGAGTGGTCCAATTTCCTTTCTTGGGTTAGAAGTTGGCCTTAGATTCCAGATGGAGTGGACCTCTTATCAGTTGCTTTTCTATCTAGCCCAAAAAGAAGGTCTTTCAAGCCGGTGTTTTGGCTTGTTTTCGGATTTGCTTTCCTGGCTCACTACTTCATCTTTCCTTGACTTCTCTACTGAGCTTTTCACTTACAGATACAGAAACGGAGCCCTTGGAAGGATCCGGACTAACCACCCTACTTCTACTTGACTTGAGTGCATTTCCCGATAGTCCCTAACCCTTGAGCATGGAATTTCCCTCTCATCCCTTCACTCCATCGTACCGACTAGAATACATATGAACTAAGGAGCTAACTCCGTTCGCGCCCGACGCACAGCTGGGCACTCACTCCCACTACTGAGACTTTCCACTACTGAAGTTGCTATCTATATTAGGCTCGTGAGCAAACTACCAAGCCTGAAAGACCTTCTTTTTTGCTTGTTTGAGAGCGGCTTTCGCTTCTTTTGGTCAAGAAGCGGAGCAACCTGGGGCTATAGCTCTTTTCCTTCCCTTTCGGCTTCTGTGTAGCTCTAGAGCCACCTTAACTTGATCCTTGGGATATGGAAGCTTAATAGAAGACGTGCATCCGTCAATTGAATAAGAAGTGGTGTGCCTGAGGCGATAGCGCACTGCACTTGAGGAATCAACCCAATAAGACGGTTATTCCTGGACCACTGCTCGGAAGACTTTCTTAGTACTTCTAAATCACAGCTTTCACGATCACGATTCAAGTCAAGGAAGAAGTATGGCTAGCTGGGGTTAAAAGCCGAAAGATGCTGACTCATACTGGGGTGGAAGGAAGAATGAAAGTCCCGGTCTGGCTGGAAGAATAGAAAGGGCATACTAATACTGAAGGAAATCACCCGCATAGCTCCCCTAACTCCCTTGGGTGGTCGTAGCGTAGGGGAGAACCCGTCTGTCCGTGAATAGAAAGGGCATAGCGAAGAGCAGGAAGGGGAATAAAAAGAGTTGCACCAAAAGATTGTGAGGTAGGATCCACAGAGGTCGAAGCCAATGGAATGGGAGTAACAGGGGTGTAGGAGCTACTTCCAGCTTTCAAGACAGGGTCCTTAACATATTCAAAACAGGCTCCTTCAGGGGACTTCAAGAACTCCCGTCTTCATAGGAGCCATCTTGGTCACCATCCCCTTCTGGTGTAATAGATACTCCCTGTTTACCACCTTCTTCTTTTGGGATTCCATCATCCGGTGACGGTGACGTGACTCTTGCTCCACTCCTGGCTCCTCTGTCATTGGTTCCTCAACTATGGCTTCAGTGGATGGCTTCTCCCCTACCTCACTCCCACCTTCTTCACTAGTAATCTCCACAACCTCAGGAGTGGCACCTTTAGTGGCATCTTGTGTCTGAGAGATTGCTGCAACAAAGAGGAATTTCTCAGCCAATGGAAATTCAAAGGCAATGTGACTAAAATATATCAAAGAAAGTCGGACTTACTCTTTTCCGAGGCCTTTCCGATCGAGGTCGTAGGCTGACTTGACTCCTTCTTCCCATTTGCTTTGGGATTCTTCTCGAAAGAGAATCCCTCTAACACTTCAGTTACTGGTTTATGAAAAACCTTAGCCCCATATCCAGACCACCAAGTGTGAAAATCCTTAGTCACTAGGCAAGAAAGCTCGAAGGGCACAAACTCAAAGGAGCCAAAAAGTTCTTCATTAATTTTATCCACTTCCTCAATCTCCTCCTTTTGTCTAAATATCCTCCTCAAAATCAATTTCTTATTGCTCGTATACATGATTGGGCATGGGACACCCTGAACTAAACCGAACTCTCTCGCCGCAAAATGAGGTGAATACAATTCAACCCCACAGGTATTGTTCGGTGAATCCATAGATACCTGATAATGTAAATCCCTGGCCACTAAGTAGTTGGCCCAAAGAGTCAGGAACAATGGATATTCAGGAGTCTCACTAGAAGGAGGATGAGAGGAGTCATGTTTAAACAGAGGGGGACTTCCCAAAAGAGTGGAGTGGACAACCTGCTATCAAAATGGATGCCCGTCGATGAATTTACCATTTCTCGTCCATCATCTTTTTGAAATGCAATACCGAAATGAGAAGCATATAGCCTTTACCTATCCCACTCACCGACCTCGTCCAGACATTGCATTTCCAGTTAGCGTGGTCGGCCAGTTTATGAAGACCCCTCGAGTTCTTCACTGGGAAGCTGTTATACGTACGGTATCTGAAGAAAGCTCCCGGACAAGGACTGTTGTATAAGCCCCATGGGCATTTGCGTATTGAAAGTTTGTCAGATGCTGATTGGGCCGCTTCTCTATTCTTTGAAAAGATTGGTTTGCAAGATCCCGCCCAAATTTCCCAGCAGGCGGAAAACATTCAACCATAAAGCCACCGGAGAGAAAGGCAGGACCCATCCGGCATGTAAGCTAGCAGCTAGCCTTTGATATGGGAGTTCCTTTCCTTACTTACTGGTCACAAGTGCTCCATCTAGGAGTTCCATTTGGCATGATGAGCATCAGTTTCTCTTCCGGGAGATGACAGCGACAGTTGCTCTCATTCGGAGATGCAAACCGAACTCCACT
>JAWDEX010000017.1:336705-353473 GCA_035221805.1 Trichilia hirta
GATGGAGGGATTCTCTACAATGACACCGTAGACCAATTGAAAGGGATGTAGCGCAGCTTGGTAGCGCCCCTTTTTTGGGTACAAAATGTCACGGGTTCCAATCCTCTCATCCCTACCAATTACTTATCCTCTGGGCAGTAACGAGGGATCCATTAAAGATGGATTCTAATTGGACATAAAAAATCTTGAATTTTATGATACTATGGGGGTACAAAAAGAATCCTTTTCTTTACAGTCGTATCTACTGTGATAAGAAAGCGCTCTTAGTTCAGTTCGGTAGAACGTGGGTCTCCAAAACCCGATGTCGTAGGTTCAAATCCTACAGAGCGTGATTCCGAATCAACAGACCCCATTACCGGAACTCTTCTTTTTGAAAGTTTTTTGAAAAAGTCAAAATAATTGTATCGACTATTTTGGAACGAACAACAACCAACTAACACTTTGACTTTACTTTAACTTATTAGATTCAGTAGTAGGTTCATCATTAATTGCACATAATATTTCGAATGAGAAGAAAAAAAGTATCGCGCGATCGCTCGAAGAAATCAAACCTTTATTTCGGTCTAACTCGATTCTAAGACTAGTCATTCCTATGTTCTTTTCCTTTTAGGTTCTACTTTCTTTCAATATTATAGAGTCCCATCCTTGTAGCTAGGTCAAGAAAAGAAAAAATTGTTTTCTAATACAGCAATGCTTGCATCACGAATATTAATTCTTTCAATTATTTTATTGTTTGTTCTGTTTCTTTCATCGAAGACTATATACTATATTGTTATTGTACGACCCCTTAAAATGAAAGGATTCGAACAAAAAACCCTTTTCTACAACCATGAAAAGGGGCTTTCTAGATTTCGCATCTAATTGAATTGTGGGAATATGATAATCTCTTTCATGAATTATTATAACCCAACTCGTCGGACTTATACTTTACCAGATCTTCCGTTTCTAGTCTGAAGCCAGTAATGGAAAGAAACCCTATACTATACTACAGGAGAGGCATTTTTTATTGAATGGCACATGGTTCTGCATTGACAAGCAAAAAAAAAAGAAGAAAGTCTTTTCTATACTGATTGAAATTGCGTTGCTGTGTCAGAAGAAAGATAGCTATACTGATTCGGTATACTCTAAAGACACCCTCGGTACCACTATTGAAGATCTCACAAAGATGAAATCTCAGTGAATTTCCATTTACTGATCCTATCTTTCACAGAATCGACCCCCCCTTTTTACTGTATGTGGAGCTCAGCATGTCTGGAAGCACGGGAGAACGTTCTTTTGCTGATATTATTACCTGGATTCGATACTGGGTCATTCATAGCAAACCTATACCTTCCCTATTTACTCGACGAATTAAGGGGTTGGTTATTCGTCAGCACGGGTTTAGCTTCCTCTTCTGGTATAGGAAAAAAACCTCGGCCAAACGATTATTTTACAAAAAGCCGACAAGGAATTCCATTAAGAACTGGCCGTTTTGATCCTTTGGCACAACTCGATGAATTTAGTAGATCTTTTTATTATTATATTATTAGGAGTCCCCCCTATTAGTAAGCTTAGATCGAACCTATCCAATTTTTATTACAGTGCGATGGTTGGCTGTTCACGGACTAGCTGTACCTACCCTTTCTTTTTTGGGGTCAATATCAGCAATGCAGTTCATCCAACCAACGAGAAACCTAATCCGAATTATAGAGCTACGACACAATCAAACCCGAACGAACAAAATGTTGAATTGAATCGTACTAGTCTCTACTGGGGGTTCTTATCCTATATATGACGAGCTGAACTAGCTGTTTTCTTTTAGAATGCTTTCTAAAATGAAAAGAAAGAAAGAGAATAGTAGGAATTCTCTTATCCCATTCGGAAGGATCTCATCTCAAAATTATCCATGACCATGACTGTTTATGTCTCTAGCATGACCACTTGATGAAATGTGTAGGGAAGTAGGGTAAATGGCCGATACTACTGGAAGGATTCTTCTTTGGCTGATAGGTACTGTAACTGGTATTCCTGTGATCGGTTCAATAGGTCTTTTCCAATCCGGTTCATCTTCCGGATTGGGTTCATCCCTGTAGTAATCGGATAAACTGGGTTGTACCTGTTCCGATTCAAAAATGACAAAAGAACCGGGCAGCAGTAGGAGCCCTAAAGAGGAAAAGGGCAGGAGCACTCGACCCTTGAGAAATGAACAGATTCTTTTCTCTTATTTTTGTCAAAACCCGGGCCGAGGAAGAAGTTTCGAATAGGAGCCGAAAGGCGTGAGTGCAGTAGACGTTTGAAAGACTATATGAAACTAAAATGAAAATCTTTCATCTCTTCATCCCAGTCTCGAAATAGGCTGTGTCGAGACTGCAATTATTGCTTTCGGATTCTTTCCCCAGCCAGTCGCCCCTGTGTGGGAGCTTGGAGACTTCTCATTTGTGGGGAATCAAACTATCACACAACTTGCATTCCGGTTCTACATATCGAATTGGAGAGTTCCGTTTTTATAAGGATTCCCTATTGCTGGCATAGCAAGGACTACATAACCCATAGTTGCACGGAAATTGCCTGTCCAATTAATTAAAAAATTTTTTATTAACGGAGATGGCTATCAAAAATTCTCCTATCTTTTTTCAGCCTTCTCTACGCCTTCAACAATAAGATTTCAAAAGATTCTCCACTGCTTCCTGACGAATGATTGATAGGAACGGATTGCCTGGGCTTCCCTGCATCCGATGGACTCATACCTCCCAGCCCTGTCTCCAGGATCTCATTCAATAGATCTAATCTAACCTATTTATTTCTAGGGTAGATAGAGGAGTTCGTCCCCCGCTTCCTTTGCTCCACTGGCACCAAAGCAAAGATCAAGAATTCAAAATAGAAAGGTTGGTGGGCTTTATGTTAAGCCCTCCTATCACTTAAAGGCAGATAGCGGAAAGGTGAGCAGCTATAGCTTCATTGTTCATCTTCCCCTCGCTACCGGATGAGTGAACTCTACCCGCCTATGCTGGATGGGATTGGATTCAATCCACCCTCAGGCCTTGGAGGAGCATATATTGAGATAGGATAGAATGCCATCCCCCTAAAAAAAAAGCCGGATTGCATTGGGAGAATAGGTAGGCCTTGTTAGCGGCACATCATCAGGAATGGATTCAATCAACGGATTTCCCTTGCCTCCTAGATCCACTGGGCGAGTGGAAGACATTGAGAAGGGCTTCACATCCCTTGCAGTTGAGGTTTGAAACTTGGTTGCGCTCCCCCGATTGACAGATTCCTGGAAAAAAAGAACGCCCTGAGGCGGAGGATTGTACCTGGAAATGGAAGCTCTGCCCCCCTCACACTATTCTATTTTGAATTAGGGGCTTGCCTCTCTACCGCCTGTGTCTATCTCCTGTCAAGTGTGCTCCCTGCCACGCTACTCTCACAGCAACTGTAACTGTGTGACTAACAACAAACAACAATACCCGTTCGTGCATCAGTGGTTCAAGTGCAGTGCCCAGAAACGGTTCAAAGATCTATGGCGACATAAATTTCCCAACAGATCTATGGGAAGTATATTCAAAATAATCATCAAGTAAGTGGCCTTAGTTTCATAACCTAAAGCACCGGTCTTCTTCTTCTTATCAACAACAGCGGAAGCAATCCTATGGGAGTATGAAGGGTTCTCCTCTATGATTCACTTGGGTATGTATACTTTTGATTCTCTCTGGAGACATGGCTATCGTATGTCCACAGCGTTACAACTCGAGTTTTGCTCCGCATCAAACAACTCATCACGTGGGTATTATGCATTCATCTTCCAAGCTAGATTCTCAATGGCTTTTTTACATTTCATTTACACTGCATCATATGACGAGCAATCCGGCTGCATTTGTCTCATCCTCGCCGTACCAAGGCAAAAGTGTCGTCTTCACCGGTGACCACACCCTACTCTCTATTTCAGACATTGGTACGGTCTCTTTATCATCTCGTTTTGGCAATGTTCTTCATCTCAATGATGCTATGTTGGTTCCTAAAGTGAAAGTCAGTCTCTCAACAAATTTTTTCAGTTGGACAACTTTGTGATGATCGCCAAAGCTATGCCATCTTTACTCCGACTTCCTCTGTGTTGTCAAGGATCTACACACGCATAATGTCATAGCTATAGGGTGCCGCCCGTAGCCAACCCATATATGCTTTAGACCTTGGTTTTCCTCTTCTTTCTTTTTGGCTTATTCATAACAAAGAGCTTCCTGATCTTTGGCAACTAAGGGCTTATAGAGGGCAAGGGCAGCTCCTCTTGTTGGTTGTTAGGTCTTCGAACTACATGGAACAAACTAGAACGCCTTCAATTGCTTCCTGCATCTGCAAGTTCTTCATTCTCTTCTTGGTCCAGCTGCCCGCTGCCCAAACACGGGCAACACCTACGAATTCCAATCTTCTGATTTTTTCAATTCCATTAGCCCTTTTGCATTCTGATGTATGGGGCCCATCGCCTGTGCCTTCTCTCTCTGGTTATCGTATTCCTATTCCTTTCTTAGAACTAATTTTTAGGGGGTTAGTTTAAGTTTATGGATGATGTATTTCGTTATCAAAAAAGAATTCATTAAGCACAAACCTTACTAGATAGGGGGGGACACGGCTTTTGTGAGTGTTCAGCACAATACCGTACGGTATGCCACCAACATAAATGAGGCGCACAAGAGCCACTGGCACGAAATAGATTTAATGCCAGCCTAGAAGTGATTCGCTAAGTCGGGTTTTCCAGCGGCCGCCTATTGTAGAATCGTCGATAACATGGCTGCTACTATCATGTGTGTAAAGACTAACTGTATAGGCATACTGGAAACCGTTTGGCAAGTCAAGGGACCCTGAAATCCGCTCCTTAGCTATGAGTCATGCAGAACAGACACTAACCGTCCTCCAATTACTATTAATTAATTGGACCTTCAAGGAACGAGTAGAGTACAAAAACGAGTAACCCTCCGAGCTAGGGATATTAAAAAAAGGCCGTAGCAAGGAGACTTTAACAGACCAGTTAGAGTAAAGCCTCAACTTTCATAGAAGAGCGTCAGTAGGATAAAACAGCAATCCCAAGACTAGCTTTCCCGGACAATATATATTGTGAAATGGTGGCGCTATAACAAATCCAGAGTACCTTAACTTAACTTGCGATTGCCGCACAAAGCTGGTCACCTTAACTTAACCAGGCATACCCATTTATGGAGATTCAGGATCTGAACTGAAGCTCAAATTAAAGCCATGAAACAAGTCAAGTAGCTACTCCTACTGCAATTGGGGGCTTCTTTTCCTTTTAAGTTTAAGCCAGCCCACAAAAAAATTCCACCTCGACTCCCCTCTACCAGAGAATCCATGAATTTCGGGCACCTGCAGTAGCAGCAGAGCAGGGATGGGAAAGAAAAATAACCAGCCAACTATGTATGCCAAAAAGCCTGCCTTCCTCTCATCTTCCTTATGGACCTTAGAATTAACGAGATCTAGAGTCTTGGATGAATCCTCTTGAAACGGATCGATCAACCCTAGAAGACTCGATGGCTTAACAGCCCAGTGAATAACCTGATTCAGAGAGGTCTTTAGACACTCGCCCTACTTCTAAAGATAGATAGAACTTCTAAAGATAGATAGAAAAGGTTGGGGAGTGCCAGATGCAGAAGCAATTCCAGTCCCAGCTGCTGAGGTGGCGTAGTGACAGGTGAGAGCAATAACAACAGAAGAGAAGCAGCGGAAGATCCTGCAGTAGTATATTCGGTTGTTTGCGGTGGAAGAGATTCAAGGTCCGGGCCAGTAGATCCAGAGCAAATAGGCGTTGACTTAGTTGCTTTTGCAGTTGATTTTCTAATCCCGATGTTGATCCGACGCAACTTACCGGTGATAGTCGCAGCACCAGGAGCTTTCAAGGGAGGCAGACATCTATAGATAGGATAGTAGCTGATAGTGGCATACCTTCCGGATCGAGGGTCCCACCCGAGAAAGACCATACAGGCAAAATACCAGCGTGGGGAGGCTCACTCAAGCTCAAGCATTTACTTTTCTAGTTAGAGACGTCTTGGGGCTAACATGGGATCCGCTCAAGGACCTACTTGGTTTAGGTAAATATCTCATGCGTTCCCCGACTGGAGAGGTCATTTTTGGAGGAGAAACTATGCGCTTTTCAAAAATGGTCGGGGTTTCAAATATATAAAAAAAAAATATATATATATATATTACCGGCTGGCTGGTTTTTATGCAAAAAAGACAAAGCGGGATTGGATTTCCACTCATAAGGAAGGTTAGATACCTTTGACAGGGTTGTCTTTTTGGTTGAAATGGGATGGTGTTCAAACTCCCGAAATGCAGTCTAGACAGCGGGGCCTCCCCTTTCTGACTGGACTGACTCGGGGAAGGGTCAATCTCCTCCGGAGCATGCTGCACAGCCACTCATTCGTCCTGACTAAATAGTAGAATCTATCTCTCAGCGATTCTTTTCTCCGCCCCTTCCCAACCAGCCCGCCCAATCGATTTTGTATTGTAAGATCAGCTAATTTAAAGTAAAGGGGTTAATCTGGTCCGAAGTTGTCGGAACGAATCGTTTGCTTTATCAAACAAAGCTTTATTAGGGGGGTCTTGGTTGGCCCCCCTATTTTCTTATAGCTGGCGTCGACCCGCTTTTGCGATACGGACGGACATGAAGACAGGCAGCGGAAATACAAAAGAGAAGAGCAAAGATTCCCGACCCTTATTGACTCAACCACAAATATGTTGAATGAAGGTAGCTTGCTTACTCTCAGCCACTTGTTATAAGGAAATCCCTTGACTTCGCTTATGCCCTTATGCAGTAAAGAAAGCAAGTGAGGCGGGCTAAGATTCCATTCGAAGTAACGTAAGAGGATTCGATCTTGCACCATCTTCAACTCTTCTCGGGATCCGGAGTTTTTCGAGAAAAGGTCCCATCCTTCAATATCATGATTGGGTCGACCAGGCCAGATCATGAGTAAATAGAAAATCGAAAACGTACATAGCTGTTCCAGCTGAAATACTTGGAATAATTCTACCACTTATACTAGGAATAGCCTTTTTAGTGCTAGCTGAACGTAAAGTAATGGCTTTTGTGCAACGTCGAAAGGGTCCTGATGTAGTGGGATCGTTCGGATTGTTACAACCTCTAGCAGATGGTTCGAAATTGATTCTAAAAGAACCTATTTCACCGAGTAGTGCTAATTTCTCCCTTTTTAGAATGGCTCCAGTGGCTACATTTATGTTAAGTCTGGTCGCTCGGGCCGTTGTACCTTTTGATTATGGTATGGTATTGTCAGATCCGAACATAGGGCTACTTTATTTGTTTGCCATATCTTCGCTAGGTGTTTATGGAATTATTACAGCAGGTCGGTCTAGTAATTAGGGGGCGGCCGTTCGATCGCCTATGAGACTAGGACCAATAGGTCAAAAATGGGTTTGTGCCGCAGGTGTTGAACGATCTACTCTACACAGGTGTGGGCTTACAGGGCTAGGGCTCATAAACCCTTTCTTTCATTCATCAATAGGCCCTGGTCGGTCACTTTTCCGGGCCGGGATTGAAAAGTGGAAGTCATAAAGATGTTTCTCTTCGCACCTCAGATCAAGAAGAAGGGTAGCTTGTCAAGCTGGCCTATATATATCTTTTTTTTTTATTATTATATATAATAAAAAAAAAAAAGATTCGCTGTCTTTTAACCGGCTGTTCTTCTTTGTCAACGCAATTAAGGACCTATAGGTTCGCCTACTTGACTTATGAAAGATAATGAGAATGGGTTATTCAAAAAGGAAAAGGCGCTACTATACAATACATTAGTAGGGTATAGTATAGTATAGTATAGTATAGTAGGCGAGCGAGTTAGCGAAGACGCTTAGGCTAATAGATAAGAGAGCGTCAGTGCGTAGCCTTCATTCTACTACGCTACGCAAAGGTTACGAAGTCACTTAGCTCGACGTTAGGAGAGTCAAGTCAAGGGGGAACGCCATACCTACATAGAAGAACCGCTGTTCGCTGACTTTCTAAGGTCTAAGTCTAACCTTTCGCTCCCCTACTGAAAAGGGGCAAAGCCGCTTCGCACCACTGATAGACTACTTAACTTAAGATTCCATTCAAAAGGCCCTACTTAGTTTCGCAAGCCTTTGTCATTGTCAGTCAACTAAGTAGGGCCTGAGGCCCCCTGCGAATCCGTAAATCTGAGGAGCATGCCGCAACAAAAGAAAAGGATGGTCCCCTACGCATTTCATTCTTTCCGGAAGGGAAAAAAAAAGAAGTACCCCCCATCATGGTGAACCTCTCCTTGTGATCGGGATGAGGTAAATGCCTCCCAGCCGGGGGGCGGATCGAATCGGAGTTTCCTTAGGTAGCCACCGACCTACAGTTATCCTTAAACTTCCGTGCTTGGTGGAGAAGAAGCGACCAAAGGTACGCTCGCTTGCTGTCTTGTTCTCTGCCGCGAACTGGGATCGCTCGCCAGCTAGGTCAGATTGGAGCAAGATTTTTTGAGAACATATTACCCATCTTCGGGGACAAGGGGCGGAACGACCTCTCGATCTACTTACTGCAGCCCAGGAATAAAAACGTCGTCTAGGCGTTCCCTGTTGCTCCGATCTCCCCTACGCCTAGGGCGTTGTCTAGGCCAAGAGCCATAGTTAGTTGCTGTTTCCATTTGGTTGTTTTTTTCTCGTTGTTGATACCGGCAAGACCCAGCCAGATGATGTCCGCTGGTTGGTAGTGAGAGGACTCTTAGTATCTGCATACCCAAGCGCTGATTAAAAAACAATCATTTGATTTTTTTTCTTGCTCCCCCTTAGCAGCGGGAAAGGAGTCTATCTATCTGCCTAGCTTTGGTAGATTTCCCCCAACGCAATCCACAGAAATTCCACGAATCCCTTGGTGGATAAGTCCGACGACTCAGCAGCAGTGCGGAATTGAGTTTCTCGTCTGGTGGATCTGATCTATAGTTAGGGGGCAATACATACCAAAAGGTTCGAAGAAGGAGCGCGCATAAGAGTATATAACCCACCCTTCTGTATAACCTATTCATATTAGTGTAGTGAAGCGGCTGGATGCATAAGGGAAGTGCGCGTTTGTGAGACCTTAGTCGGGATGCATAGGGGAGTCAACCTACGAGCACGGAAGGGCGTGGTACCGCTCTGCCCCTCTCTAAGTAAAGGTAAAGTCTCTCCTTCAGCTAGAATGTAAGGAAATTGAAAGAAGCGCGGAAAAGGGCCAAACGCGGTTGCTAGCATCGAAGAGAGCCGTCATCGACGGGAGTTCGGACTTGGCTTGGCGAACGAGCTCTTCCCGCGGGAGAGGAAAGCGGGGGCAGACAAAATAACCATTCCGGTGGTGGAGCAAGGGCTTGATAAAACATGGATAGGCATGCCTTATCATCCAAAAGGATGTAGAAAGAGGAAGGGCTCGATCCCACATCTCATAGAGAGGAGGAATACCAGGCCAGGATGATAAGGGATAACTAACTCTACAGCTCACAGGAATGGGAAAAGTCATTCCAATTCCACATTACTCCAGTTTGTTTTATCATAGCTTGATTTAAGAGAGAATAGGGAGTAAGGCTGAAATGGCTATATGGCTTCCAATTCCAAATTCCTTTTTTTAAACGTATGTTGATTGAATTAATAGATGCTGGGTGAGGGCTTAAAGACCCTATTCACATAGCGTTCCTGAACACATATTTTTCTTTTTCCTCGGGGCGAGCAGATTTTCCTATAAATAAATAGGGGATCCGGGCCTTTTTGGGGGGATAAAAGAACATCGGGTCATCCTTTTTCGTCGAATGTCCCGGGCCCGATTTAAAGTAAAGAAAGCACTTTTCCTTTGCTGCAGGGCGGGGGAGAACCATTCAAGTGTAGACTCTGCAGCGATAGAGGATGAAGGAGAATCCGTAGTCAACTGGTCGTTACTAGAAGATGATAAAGATGCAGGCTGCTCTTTCTTATTAGAAGAGCGAGGTGCAAGCTTCTGACGTAGCTGGGCAGGTATATAAGCATAGCAGAAAAAAAGTATAATATTTTCATAATCAGGTGGCGATCCAAACGGGCACTGATATGGAGTAATGTCCCCAAGCTCAGTATTCTCGCCTGGATGGCCCTCAACTCTGGGCTTCTTACAGCAGATCGAGTTAGCAGATTTTATCCCAACACCGTGACTCTTTGTGGCCTGTGCATGCTTGAAGATGAAAGTGCCGAACATCTCTGTTTTCAGTGCAGCTATGCAGGGTGAATTTTGGCGCAGCTCTGTTCTAAATGTGGATATGATCAGCCTGCAACCAACCTTCATGATGTTTGCCGATGGATTAAAATCAAACAAAATGTAAAAGAATTCGGCCTTTACTGGCCTGATCCTAAAGCTCTGCTTTACAGCAGTCATATACTATACTATGTTTGGGTTTGGCGTGAGATAAATTCCAGGCGCCATGAAGGGCAGTAAGCAGAACGTCGTTTTGGAAAATTGTAAGGGAAGTCAAACTGAGACTGCATTCGGTTTCCTCTCAGATTAAACGGAGAGTTATGGACTCTTTTTGCACTCAGTTTTGGGGAGTGCATGGTCACCCTGCTCAGCCATCTATGGCTGAATCTTACTCTTCTCTTCTTCGAACCCTCCGGAAACAAAAGTGAACACAGACAGTTCAGTAGCAATAGAGGCTGCTGCGGCTGCGATAGCACGGGACTTTATCGGCCATCCTCTTTGGGCTTTCCGGAAGACGGTTGAGTGGAGAGAGATTTGGAAGGTGGAACTTTATGCAATCTGCCATACGGTGGAGATGGCTTCGCGAATGGGCATTCGGAACCTTTGGGTAGAGTCTGACTCTGACTCATTATACGCAGTCAAGATGATTAACTCCCAATGCAAGCCCCATAAGCGCGAAATATGCTGCTGAGCTTCACTGAAAATGCAAGAGCCTTACAGTCTTTTAAGGTCACCCATTTTTGGAGGGAGAGCACTAGAGTCGCCGACTTTATTGCGGGATGTCGAATTATTTCTTAATGTACCTAAGAGACTTCCCCTTAATGACATTATTAGAGAGGATATGCAGGGACTTATTTATGTACGTGTATGATATATTATGTACCATTTTTTCTAATATTATTATTATTTAGAATAAGATTTCTTTTCTAGCTGCAAGACCAGGTTAAAAAAACCGAAATTCTTTTAAGTTCCTCCCAGATACATGGCTTACATGCCCGGCTCAACATTCTTGGAAAACAATCGAATCGAGGGTCCGGAGGGGCCATTCAATCTTGTAAACTAATCGAGACCGAAATTGGAAAAAGAGATACGAACGGAGAGGAATAACCAATCGATGAAAGAACATGAAACCATTCTGTTTCAATAGAGGTACGAGAAACGGTTGGGGGCAATAAAGTAGGTGAAGTGGTTGGATTTTGCGAGCTGTTCCAACCACTGCTGGATGTGATTCCAAGAGCCGAAGGAGAATGAATACCACACAGAAGAGTCAAGACCAGGCTCCCTAATGGAATGTTTAACCGATCCATTCCGGATCGACCGAATTGGTACAGAAGTTGTAACATGGGAAAACCACGGAAAACACAACTTATTTGAATAACCCGGTGACCTACCAATTGTAGAAGTAGGATCTTTGGCAAGCAATAAGCACTTAAATAATACAATTCGAGTGTACCATCTTCTTTCTCATTTCGAGGAAAAGGTGCGGGAGGAAAAGGAAACAACGGAGGGATCCGAATCGGACCTAAATGGGAATGACATGAAAAGTCTTTTTCAAAACCTAGCATTAAGGGCGTTACGACGATATACGAGAGGAATGGAGAAAAACTCGTGATTGGTGTGGAGGGGAAGATCTGTTTATGATATAGTTCAAGAAAAAGTCGTCTCATTTCCTTACTTCTTCGTTCCTTCTAATTCATTCACTTCAAGGCTGGTTCTGAACGCCGCGTAAGATCATCTTCAACCAACCTCCACCGTACTCGGTGCGGCCACTAAAGAATTGCTTATACACTAAACAGCTGCTTATATACGCTTACTCTTACTAAAAGACTGACTTTCATTCATATTCATTAGGCCAGCGTGAAAGAAAGAGAGATGTGCCTAAGGCGGCATGCAAGCAAACTGTGCACGCTAAGAGAAAGAGAAAAGGAGAGATGTTCGCAATTACTACCACCTAAGAAAGGTTGCTTCTGTCGGCCTTTCTGTGCAACAGTCCACCAATAGCGGAAGAGAGGGTTACCGTACATACAAGACTCTTCCAGTTCTTACGTAAGCTTTTTCTTACCAGTCAAGTAGTACAACAGCTGTATCTTATCTTATAGCCCGGCGCGGCGGGTCGCCTTTTGAATTCAGTAGATAGAAGAAACTATTAGATAGATAAGGAGTAGGTGAGTCCTCACTGACCTGAGCGATTTCGATCACCTAGCAGGCCTTTTATTTGGTAGGTAACATCGCCGAAGCGTATCATCAGATTTGACTACGAAGGAAGGAACTCGAAGTGAGACGGCACCGTCTTGTGCAACGCAACGATAGTTGGCCCTCTATCATCTTCTATCTGGTAGACTTGGTAAAAGGGCCCCGACTTATTTTCAGAATTCGAGTTCGACCGCAGCTGCCCCCTTTTTGGGGGGGATCAAGTTCCTTGCCAACTATCGACCCCGATCTCTTTTTATTTGTTTTGGGTATTACCAAACCTAGCTTAGCCTTCGTAAATCACACTAAAGCGGAGCACCCAACTATGGCAAGGCCCCCTTAAGGGAGGTTAGTCAATCTGGCCCGAGACGCGTTCGTTGACAAAACCCGTAGGAATGGAGACCTTTCAATAGAGCGGAGGCGAACTGATCAACGAGAAAGAGGCCCTACTCACTACAAATGAATACACCACAAGATCGAACTGCACTCATGCCTCTCCCGCATCAAGTTGACCGCCCCCTCCCTAAGCTAAGTAGTGATTCTATCAATCATGTACGTAGGTGGGGCCCTCCATTCTGATTGGTATATCATGAAAAAAGAAAGCCATTTGCACCAGGCGCACTGCGCTTTCCCTTGCCCAGATATTCGCCTTTCTAAGTCAAGTAATCGTGACCCGCCGAAGACTGGAGCCTCGTAACATGTTGACGAAGACCTCCGAACTGAGGTGAGGGTTCGATCAGTAGAGGGGACGACTTTGCCTCCCCGGAAGAAGAATAGCCCCGCTCTCTAGCCGACTGATCCCGTTGATCATATAACTGGGAGGGAACGTGTCACATTAGAGGTGAACGATCAGAGATCTAATCACCACGATGAGGCTGGTCCCTCTTTTAGTAGACTCAGCTATGAATATGAATGAAGAAATGAATGCCGGGCTCTTTCTTTCACTGCTAACCCCAAGAAGTTTCTTAATGCTGATACTTTCTGTTTCGTCGAGCCTCGAGCTTGTGGTCCTCCTTTGAGTTTGGGTTCAATTGGATGAATCCGTCAAGTCAAGGTCAACGTACGTAGCAGCAAGGATGGTGCATCGCCTATTTCTTTATCGCGGGAGCCAAAACGAACACGCCTGCTACCTACTGTACTGGACCTTCGACCAGGCATTCTACCCTTGTCGAATCGGAACCAACCACCACTGCATTGCGCTCGAACAGTTGAGCGGCCAGCAACTTCCGTACACAGACATTCTTCGTAACTGGTCCAACCTCACAACCCTTCGCGGGTTGGTCAGAAGTCAGTCTTGTTTGGAAAGACGGAATTAGACAAAGAAAAGAGAGTGCTCGACCGGAACAACGGCCAACAAAGACCGTAATTACATAGATAACTGCTCCTCCCCGTCTTTAAGGCTTTACTTTAAGGCGAACCGGGGAAAGAAAGACGACCTCACCTTCTCGTAGAGTGAGAGCCACTTTAGTATTCCCCGTTGACCTTCTTTTGTAGATAGAATCTTCAATGAGTGGAAACAAGCAACCTTACTAATCAAGGTGCTTGTTGAGTAAGGCCGGCTTTAGAGCCCAAGCCCCTTGTATAGTCTAGGTTGGGTGCTTGAGCGCATCTTTCTCATATCGATCAAGGCTTCCCTTGAGTTTTCAATAAGGGGCGCGTTAGCTAGGCCGTTTTCTTGCAGGAGTGCTAACGCGCGCCCTTACGTTTTCTTCGCTTGCTCTGCAGTACGAGCACAGAGCCGCGCCCCTTTACTTTCACTTTAATATGATGAGAAGAAGAAGAAGAGGGGCCGCCCTCTTTTCTTTTCCGCACCAATCCTTATTTACTACTACATCTTTTTTTGGGTGTATAGCTCAGTTGGTAGAGCATTGGGCTTTTAACCTAATGGTCGCGGGTTCAAGTCCTGCTATACCCAAACCTACCTTTATACTATTTGTAAGGATGCGTAGTAGCGTTCAAAGATCACTCTTTGGCCTGGCCTTTAGACTCGCTTCAGCGACTTCGCCCTTTAAGTGACAAGGGGGTAAGGTAAGGAGTAGTATAAGAGCGGCTCGGTCATCGATAGGCCTCTCCTTATTCATTCTATAGGGCGGGGCTGCGGACCAACAATCCAGCAAAAGGGCTTCAAAGCTCCTTTATCAATCCCCCCTTTTTTTAAGGTAAGCATCAAAGCAAAGCCCAGAAAACCCAACCTATACAAAGAGCTCTTTTCAGCCCCTACTCCTAACAAGTGAAAGTTGCTGGCACCCACCATACCTTGCTTCGGGGCCGATCTCTTGTATCGAAGCAAATCCAAATCAAATCAAATAATATATATATTATTTGATTTGAGTTTGTTCCACCATCGCCGTTGGATAGACTGATCTCGACATCCAAGCACGAATCCCTTGAGCGCTTCGGCGGCGGATAGCAGCACGGGCAACTGCGGCAAGCAGCCGATTCTTATTGCATTCACCAAGATCAAGATAGTCTTGCTCGCTCCTGAACTCTGCGGCGAGTTCAGCCACCACCTCCGGGCCTGAGCTCTGCTCGAGCGTAGTCAGCCAGCTTCGTGACTTTGCTTAGCTTCCAGCCTTGCAAAGGGATAACCTTTCACTATCTAGGCGCCCTAGAAGAGAAGGAGGGGTCCCACGGAGTTCTTCCCCGAAGGTCAAGCCGTAGTCCCTGTCCCTCGGAGAAGTGGAAGGAAGACAGCCTATAATGTGCAAGCAAGCGAAGTCGAATATATTAGATCTGAGTGCAGCAAGCTCAGTATAATCAGAAAGCCAGGAGGTTAGCAGGAAAGTGCCTTCTTTTCGACTTCTTCCTTTAGCTTTCTAACTGTCTGAAAGTAGAAGCATAGGCCTTTGTACCAGAAGAGTGCAGATCGAAATCCGGAGAGTGAAGAGAGGAAGCATGAAAGACTTCTAGCGGGAGCTCGGACTCCTGTTCGAGCGTTAGAAGGAAGATGAAATTAATAAAACAACGTATACAGATAGAGATGAGTGTTTGCGCATTGATACCGATACAAAGAAGGGGACCAGACTGAGGGAGGAGGAGAGGAAGTCCAGCTACAAACTAACTAGCTCATATTCGAAAGGGAAGACCTTAGCCCATTCCTAAGGAAGCCCGGGACGGGGTTTAAGAATTCCTTCAACTGCCTGGGAGTGCATTCAAGGAGTTGCTAGCTAATAGAAAGGCTGGAAAGGAAGAACGAGCGGACTATTCTGTTACACAATCATTTCAGAAATCTAGGATAGAGAAGATAGGAAAGAAATAGGAATGCGCCCATATTCATATTCAAAAATACGGACTCTAAGGAAGAGATTCCAACTAGGATAGCAAGTCAAAACTAGCTAATAGAGGAAGTCAAGAGAAATCCTAAACCTAAACCTAAGAGCTCCAAGACCACCTAGGATTATCCGATGCATAGCTTCCTACTAGCTACTCAGATAGCAATCCAACAAATCAAATTCAAAAGAAAAAAAGACGAAGAGATAAGACAAAAGACGATAAGAGTAGGGTCATGCTCTCCATTTCGGGTTGCTTATCGGGTTTCACCCAGTACTCTCGGTTCCAGATAGCGTGTTCGGGTGGTCTTCTCTCGATCTCGGGTTCATAAATGTAGGCAAAGGTGAGAGCAGTCCCTGTCTGTTAAGAAGAAGAAGAAGTCATCTCTTTACCAGCTCTCATTAGGTGGCGTCCCAAAACAGTTTCAAGTAAGCCCTCTTTCACTAGACTCCGGGTATCCTACCGTCGTCGTAGGGAAATAGCTACATAAGGAACGCGAGTTCAGGCCTAGCCATTGAGCTACAAGCTCTGATCTCGATATCGAACTTCCGGACCCTCGAAAGAGAAAGTATCTACTCACGTCTTGTTTTCAAAGCATGAATATTGGACTGCCAATCTCATCACATGACCACCCATTTTTTAAGCTTACACAGCGTAAGGTGTTTCCTCGAAAGAAGCACGAGCGTCACGATATTTATTTCTAGTTAAGAGAATACAATACGAAAATTCCACCTCCGCCTGAATTACCCCTCCGGGGGCCCCGGGCGTCAGTTCCTCTGCGGATCTTGAATCTAAAACATTCTTAAATACTGTTTTGAAAGTCGTATTGTATTGATCTTATTTTTTCTTGGACAGACTAAAGGTAGAATGGGCTTACTGCCCCCGCCGGGCTTGGTACTGTTGACGAGTCTGGACTTGCCCCTGTTGCTGAACCGGAAGAAGCTTTCTTCTATAGCTTGACCCCGCTTGTCACATTTCTCGTTTTGTTCCAGTCCCCTAGTGATATATAGGTGGGCTAAAACTTGAAATGGGCCTGCTGGTGAGTTGCATTCCTCGGAAAAAGTAAGAAGTTGGGGTTGGGTACCGAGTGCAAGTATGGAATACCAAGTGCGGGTATCTGACCCTATG
>JAWDEX010000017.1:353573-374494 GCA_035221805.1 Trichilia hirta
CTGCAGTCACTAAAGGAAGGGGTCTAATTTTATTAGAAATAAAAGATAGCATCTCTTCCTGCTCTTCGAATCAAAACGATTAGGGGACGCTTCGAGGCAGGTGAAAAAGCATACGCCATAGCTTCTACCTCTCCTGGATCATTATGCTCATCGGAAGCGGGACTCCTCTTTCTTGTAGAATCAATGAAGATCGTCCCTTGGATTTGGGGTGATACACCCGGTTGAATCACTCTCCTTCCCCTTTGATTTAATAGAGTACTCTGTGCTTAGGAGACACGTTCTCAAGAAAAGGTGTCCAAATGCCATCTTTAAGTGCTCCGGGCCTACATGTGACTTTCTTGCGAGCTGGTGATCCTGGTCGAGTGGGCTGGGAAATCATTCCTTTGCATTCGCTACTGAACTATCTGGGGCAAGGAAAGCTTCTTCTTTAGAGGCGGGGAGTGAAGCTAGGATACTATACTACCTGGTATTGAGGGAAAGCAGTTAAAGCAGCTAAAGACTGACTTCCCTTCATAGGAGAGGAGTTGAAGAAGCTACTAATCCGGGTATTCCCCCGAGGATGCAGGAAAGTTGGTTCGAAGCTACTCGACCTACCAGGAGAGGAACGAGACTAACAACCAGATCGAAGGGGAGGAACTTAGCTGCTCTTAGAAGGGATAGGGGATAAGATGCTCTACTATATATAAACAAAAAAGTCTTGGAATGGAGTTGGCTTACAGCTTTCCTAAGACTGAAAGGTTAGTATACGCTCGACTGAAAGCAGGAAAGGGTTCTGATCCTGTGACTGATGCGAGACTGAAGCTAAGAAGTTTAGGAATTTACCACCTCAACCGGGGAATCACCTGAGATAGAATCAGCCAAAACCTGAGATTCCACTGGGCCGCCGAAAGGGATTTCTTTTAGGTATTTTTTTAGCTAACTAAAGGCATAAGCCAAAGACAGCTAAGGATAGGGCCGGGGGTATGGTTAAATAGGATTAGGAGCGAAACGTTAGCTTAGGGGCGAAAGAGTAACCCGATGGGAGAGGGGAAAGGAGAACTGCTTGACTTCGGGAGTTGAGCTCTTGCCACCAGTTCTTCACAGGAGAGAGGGTAGCTCAGCATCTATTTCAGTTGATTCCCTTGGTTTAGTCCCTTGAGGGCAGAAGGTTTAGGATCACAAACTGAATCTGGATAAGAAGATTCGACTGAAAGGTCAGGGGTTAAAGCTTTCTTTCAAGGAATGCAGCTACTCGGCTAACTAGGATCGTAGTTTCACTTAATAGGGTTCGGCGGGGAAGACATAGATTCCGGGAACGAAGCTAAAGGCAGAGGGCAGGAAAGACATTCGCTCGTTAAGGAGTTTGGGCTACTCGACCAAAGGGGGATGCGGGGGTTCCCACCTCAACAGAATCAAGAGACGGAGCAGGAACACGATCAGGTTTAGGCGAAGTAGTTAGGACAGGAAGCATAAGCTAACTCGACACTCGGCAGAGGGCCTCGAAAGAGAGGAGAGATAGGAATGCCCTTAGATTAGGGGTCTGTTTCCACACCTGAGGACTAATCCGGATATTAGCTAGTTCTTGGGAGATGGACTGATTCATCCCTTTCTTTGGTTCGGGAGTCGGGAGTTTTGCTCGACTAAGCCAAAACCAATAGTTGTTAGCGAAGAAAGCGCTCGAATCGAATATTGACTAATGTAGGGAACCGGAAATACGTCAAGGAGAGGGACGAGGCGTTAGGAGATAGTCATCAGTGGAGTCGGGAGAGGTTCGAAGATGTTGCCTCAACAGAAAGAGAATCTGGAGGAAGATCGAAGGAAGAGGTTACTGGCTTAACCGGTAGGGAGCGTAGGAACTGATACCGCGAATAAGGTAAGGATATGGGTTGGCTTACGGCTCGATTAAGCAGTTTCAACTAACCTTTCTTTGTCTAATAGTTCCATAGTAAGGAAAGGAACCCCTAGTTAAGAAAGGAAAGGAAATATCCCCCGGCATTGGACCTCTAGTTCAGTAGCAAGAGAATCCCGTAGGAAAGAAAGAATCAGGTAAAGCCCCCTCACCCTTGAACGAGATGATCCTTATCTAACCCTCAAAGCCAAACAGTCAAATAAGTAAACCTTCATGCTCTTAACTTAAGCAACTCGGGAAAAGTAAGCCTTAAGCTTCACTCCGATCTAAGAGCATCTGAGAACGTCTTCGGCATTGTCGAGGGAAACTCAGATAACCGGAATGATTGGCCTTCACGCCTATCCCGGAACTGGCAACAGATCTTTCAGCGGATCAATATCAGCTGAGTCCAACTCCTGACTCTCTCTGCATAAAGTTTGTATCCGATGGGCTTCGTCTTTTTGAGTAATGGGGTGCTCCCCTTGTCAAATATGAAGAAGAGGAATGAATGCAGCTAAACCTCCCAATCCGAGAGCCATCTCTACTCTACTGCCTTTTTTCTTCTTTCATGAGTATCAAAGGGGTAATCGTTGATGTCCTCAGAATAGAACAAGAAAGAGTCCCCTTCTTGGAGGGTATCCATAGGAATCACCGCGAGAAGAAAGCAAAAGGTCTTGAATTGCCACCAACCAACAACGTGAACTGCTGAGCCCCGTCCGTTAGAGGCAGAGAAAGCAACATGCATGAAATCTTTGAATTGCTTGGGGTGGGGGAACAAGAAAAGGACCTGGAGGCATAATTGCTTGCTGAAATTAAGTAATTCCACTTGTGGCCCGGGGCCAAAGCCCTGAAACAGATAAATGGGCAACTAAAGGCGTAAAGGCTCTACTTATTGAAGTTCATCTTTCGCGTAGCATGGTGGGTGGGCGAAGGTATCTTATCTCTTCAAGTCTTAAAGGTATAAGTTCAGATTGAACAATTTCACCTTAGCTCCAAGCCGTATTAGCTAGAAACAGTAGGAGTCGATCTTTGCAAATCACTATAAAGATAAAGTTGCTTGGGAGTTTCCATCTCTCTGTCCCCATTTAGATTAGAGCGAAGAAGTACCTATTGGTCAAGCCAGCTCCCCTTTATCTATCTTCCCCAATTTAACAGGCAGGATCGAAGGCCCTTCTCCTTATGAGATCTTTCAGAAGATATCCTACATATGAGTGACCATTGGTATGATCGTCCCCGTTTCAAGTAGAACCGATTCCCCATCCCCGCTAACTAGACCCTCACCGAGCCAAACATTCCCCTGTAATTAAAAAGGTACCCGCCTCTTTTCTTTAACCTTCCACCACAACTAGCAACTGTGGGACAATCATAAGGCTCAACTGGGTCAGACCTCGGAGTCTGGTCTATTACCTGCTTATCTTTACTTTGATATTGCTTGGCCTGAGGCAGATGGAATGCTTACTGCTTTGCCACCCTCCTCTGAAACCTCTAATGCGTCTTCAGTCAGTCCTGATCCCGCTTCTTCTATAATATCTGACCTGGGATTTGCAACTTCCCCTGCTCCTTGCCCTGAACCAAGACCTACTCCTTGAGCGGTGAGTAAGGTTCCTACCTTTGATAGGAGCGAAGCCTCTCTCAATCCACATAGTACAGTAAGCCTAAGCCATGCGGGCAGACATATAGAAAGGGACAGGCCACGAAAGATTAGTAGCCTCCGAATTAAAGCAAGCCGATCAAAACAAAATGATGGTTAGTTCGAGTCAGCTAGCTGCTCATTCAGTGCAGGTGTCAGTCCAGTCGTTAAGAAAGAGATGAAAGGGGAAAGACCTACCGATCTGAGTACAGAAATGCTTGTGTAAGAAAATGGGTCGTTCTTGTATATGTCCACTAATTCATATATCCCCAAGGAACTCTCATTAGAAGGTCATATCCGAGTCCATAACTTATTTTGTAATAGAATAGCCCTTTGACCCCAAAGAAAGAAGTTTGCTCTTCCATTTCTTAGTAGGCTATGTTAGCAGGACATTTCGTGCAAGAACTAGGTTTGAGTTAGTGCACTAACTAGGTTGTTTTTTCTCCCTCTGAGGTAACCCGGACTAGTAGCAACCGATCCTAGTAAATAAGATATTGTTTCATAGAATTGGTTGTTCTTTCTCTCTCCTTTCTTCTAGAGGAATTGAGTCGTTCATTTCGGTCTAACTTCGTTACTGTACCCCGGTCTCACTCCGATAGCGTACTATCCTAGACCTCTGTCTATCCCGACATTGATAGAAATTCATAGTTAGGTTAGCCAGCCCCCCGACAAGTGGGAGGCTCTGCACTTTCCCTATCATACGATTCTGCCAGACTCTTCTATTTCCCATTCAAAACCGGGAACCCATAATCTGACGATTCTTTCATATGATTTTTTTCTTTTTCTAGCGACTTCTAAAAGATCCTTTTTCTTTATATATACTTCTCTATCATCTACTTTTTCAGCCTCAGCAGTTTGCTTTACTGATTTTGACTAAGGAGGGGAAGACGAGTGTACCAACACACATGCGAACTGGACTTGCCCGGCGAGATATGTCCTATCCGAGAAGTGGCAGTTCCGCTCTCGGTTGACGAATGAATGGCTTTATGAATTCTCCTGCGTCGTCGGTATAATTATAATAAGCACACTCACCACTCCCAATAGCTTTCTATCCATATCTCTCTATCAATCAATAGAAATATATATAAGTAAGATCTCTCCTGCTAGTCGACCCTCTTCTTTCGGGCCTTGAGATGACTTACTCTCTTTTCACTTTTAAGAGCAGGGCGATCTTCTTTGCCTGCTTTTTAAGGACTAAATCCCCCGAACTAAGAAATCTTAAACCAAAACTAGCACCCGCCATGCCACTACCGCCTAGCCTAGATAAACTATCCTTGGCTCTAGTTCTCGCTTCTACAACTGAACTACGAACATCCTCCCCTATCGGATCTCGCTTACTCGCTCTCTTTTTTCCAAGAATCTTCAAAGAGAATATTCCGAGCAAACGCTAGTTAGGCTTTCCCCGTCGACTAACTGTTGTGGTTTCATTCTCCGTGAAGATGCGGAGTTCAAACCTCACTTGTCTGACAATGTGTGTGTGTGCACGAGCCAGCCAATTCAAGCTTGTCTTGCCAAGACATGAAACAGGCTTATGTGCGCTTAGAATCTTATTCAGTGGAGGCATTCTCTTCCTAGTGGTGACTCTGCACGCCCTTCTAGTAGATGTCGGCATTTCCGCTGTTAAAGAGACATCTCAATAAGAGCCTTTAGGGACTTCCCGCCGTATAGCTTGACTTATATATATATATTTTTTTATGACAGAAGAATAGTTCCATATCTTGTATATCACAACTTATAAAGATAAAGGAAGCGAGATTCACTAGACCAAGAGCACCCGGTATGTCTCTTTGTAGTTTTTTAGGGCTACGGGATTCGCACACTAAAAAGGCCAATCAGCGAGTCTTTGGTAAAATAAAGAAAGAAATTGATTATAGCCTTCGTGCGCCATACCCAAAACTTCATTAGCTTTATTTCCGGTTCACTTTAACTCAAATTGAGAAGGCCATCTAAGATTGTTTAGGTGACACAGAAAGAAAATAAGACGCGTCCTGGAAAAGCCATAAAAACGAAGCTATATAATACGAAAACGTTAAATAACCTAGAGTAGGGTGCTTGCAGGGGCAGTTGGTAAGATCTAGTATGGATCTTAGATTTTCGGTAGTTAGAGTCAGCGGCTCTCCTAGTTTTTGGTATATTTTGCTTGCTTAATCCTACTTAAGTGAAAGGTGCCATTCTTTATTTTGAAAAGTATAACTATATAAAATAAAGCAATTCTTTGAAGTAGGTTCAGCCCTTTGAGCCTTCGTAAAAGGCTCGTCATCTGCTTCTGGTTGATTCACTGATGTGCCTGTCTCCGTTTCCGTAGTCGACCTCGGAAAAGAGATCCAGAAAAACTTCTTGAGCAGCTAGACCATGACTGTAGGAATTGAAACGAAGATAAGTGGTTCTTACAGATGCAATTGAATCAGCTATTCATATGAGTAAGCTCCTTTGTTAAGTTAAGGCCCAAATGCCATGAAAGGAAGGATCAATAGTGAAAGACCCACGAATGGGATTCATGCAGAAGAAGGGGAGATCCATTTTTATTTAATTTAGACAAGATCCGACATGACGCTCTTAGCAAGTCAATCAGACAATTGCCCAGGATTCCCTGTTAGGGCATAGGACATACCAGGGCTTGGCTTTTAGAATCTGATTCTTACTCATTCATCTTCAGACGGACAGTGAACCAAGATAAGAAGTGCAAAAGAACCGAACTTATATAAGATGAATTTTTTCTCCCAATGATCAGTAGATTTAACACTAACTGAATCTCGAGAAAGAAGAAGAAGTAGAATCAATCAACTGGCATACCTTGCATCTAGCCTACAATCCCTTCTATCTTATATTAAGAAATGAATAGTTAGAGGCGTGATCTATTCTATTATATATACGATGATAGCACCAATGATAGAAGCAGGGGAAAGGAGCTAATCATTATACGGCGAGACTTTGCGAACAAATCTTCATTCCGGGAGAATCACTACTCGACGAGTTAAGCGAGACAAGGCCAGCCCTTGGAGTCCCCGGAAGATAGAGGCAAGACAATCCGCTATTCTGCCTTTGCGCGGGCTGATCACTCGCGGAACACTTTCTATAGATATATCCTTTGATTTTTAGCTGCATGCTTTCGGAGATAGAAGACCGAGTGCTTTAGTCAAAAGACTCCCCTCACTGAGGCAAGAAAAAAGAAATAAAGAATACTTGCTGGGGAAAGCTGTTAGATAGAAACAACTGAAGCAAAAGCCATTTCCGTAGCGTGTAAGTAAGCGGCAATGGTGCTAGACCCTCCTCGCTTTACATAATACATTACAACCACTTTTTCAAACAAGAAGGGAAATCGTCCTGCTACGAATAAGCGATAGGGCAACGGACATAGAACTGAAAGCCCTCTACGAAAAAAACGGATTGTACTACATCGAAGACTTCTACAACTTCGACAGCTTCCAATAATAGAAAGACCAGACGGAGAGACAGCCAAAGGGATTCTGCGCTTACTGATGGTTCGGGTCTTCGTGCCGAAAAAGACGAAAGTTTCCCGTGGGGTTCAACAATGCCCTGATGTTGACGTAATAGAAGGATCAAGTGAACCAAGTCTTTCGTATAAAAGATTCCATCTCGTTGCCAGCGTGACACTATGATCCGGCTCGCTCTGGTTACAGAAGCTTGAAATGACTTTGGCTTAGCGGTACTTCAGTCATAGTCATCACGCCTACCCGGGTGTTTTCAACAAATGTTCATTCGCCATAGGAGAGTTTGCTGTGGGGGCTCGGGGGTCCAGGGCGGGCAACCATGCCCTCGAGGAAAGGTCTTTTTCCTTTGGTCTCATCCCTTGCATCGCTTTCAACCTTGAACGTGACATGAGCACTAGCCAATAGTAGAAACAGAAGCTATAGAATCTTCATTTTTCATTAAGCATCGAATGCGCTGTATCCAGCCATTGATTGAGGGTAGCAGCCCTTTCCTTTTGATGATTTGCCTTCAAAACCATACTTGAACGTCGAGGGCCCTTAACGGATCTACCTAGATCTCCTACTCCCCATCTACCATAACAACAAGGACTTCCTTTCTGATAGATGAAATAAAGATTCCCATCAGTGGTAGAAGCAGGTGAATCGATGGGAGCGTTACAATCTGACTTTAAAGTGAGAATTGCGTATATACATAAAAGGATGAACCAAAAATCTATCTCTTTCATTTCTTTGTTCTCTCGCCGGGGTCAAGTGGGGTACTAAGCAGGGAAAAGAAAAGACTAATAGGTATCGATCGGTCACTTTGGAAGCTTCGTAACTCGGTTAACCTATTGAATTGAGGGAACATAGACAAGTCCAACTAAGAAGCTGTTGGATGATCGCATCCCTTTCCGAAGTAGTTTACATTTCGATTTATGCGCCTACTTTATATGAACCAAAACTTCCTTTTCAACTTTGACTTTTGACTAGCCTCGTCATTTTTGAAGGCCTTGCCAGCCCACAGAAAGCCTTCCTAGCCTAATTGGTCCAACGTAGCAAACTCTTTCACTAACATCTATCTCTACCTCAAATTCCCCGAATGCCCCTACCTAATAGAAAGAAAAGCCTTTGCCCATTAACAAACTCTTCCCAGCCCTAACCTCAAGTTTTCGCCTCACTCAACCGGCCTATCCGTCATTGGACACCCAAGACGAAGGGGAACAGGGTCCGCCCAGGCTCTACGAAGTGCTCGCCCCAGCGTTGAAAGGAATTATGGAAACCAAATCCATCGTGGTCTGCCGTCCTCCCCTCATTCATAGTGGGCTCGAGGGTGACTGGTCGAGTAAATGAAAGTCTACTTCTCGCATTAAGAGGGCGAGTGACAGCCTGAGTGCCGAGGGGGCGGTTCCTCTCAATGGAAACGATTATAACAATCAAACTCATACAAGGAGCATCCAAAGTCAAATGAACAGGGTTTTTCATGGCAGGTTCCAATCTCTTAAGCTAAGCTTTTTTCTTCCCGACACTGTGGCACTCCTTTCATCTTTGGATCCACCAACGGGCGCATCCCACAACTCATTTGTCAACTAAGATCATTGCACCTACTTCTCTCATTCTTGACCGGGCGGTCCTATTGCCAAGCGTAGTAAACGAGAAGATAAAGCTTGATCCCATGTCTTTGCCTCTTCTGCAGACTGAGCTCGCTGATTGATTTAGTACCTCCGGATGGCTGCTTCTAACTTTGATTCACGTCGATCAGCACGCTGACACGCTCCCAGAGCATGCAGGAATATCCCTAACTTCTTGGTGGATTTCCTTCTTTATCGATCAGGATCGGAGCCATTGCTATTAATGATATGACTGCTACTATTACTATAGGTCAGAAACCTGCTATGTCGACAGCAGAAGAGAAGAGGCCATGTAGCGAGGAGCGAGTTTAGTATACGTTACGAGCCAGTAAAGGTATAATAAGAGTTCCGCCTCAAGCGAAGTGAACGAAGGGAACAGAAGCCCGAGCGAAACGATCCCCCTGGTAGTCTATCGAGTGATTCAAGGGATTCCCCGAGTTTTGTTCCTGCTTTATCCCCCTCGGGGGGAAAGGTTCTATTCTCCTAGCTTCTCTTGCGTATGGTCCTAAGTGTGCTCTTGACTTTCTGTATTGATTAACTAGGATTCGACTATCCATATTGAAGTCTACAATGTGAGGTGAGGGACAGGAGGAACAAAAGGGGCGAGCCTCGAAAGTGTGCTAGGAAGGCCTCAGGACCCCCAACTAACCCCCGGCCCCTATGCCAAAGCAGTTGAGTGCAAGGAGGTCAGAGCAGAGGAGCTTCCCGGGTAGCAAGCTAGTTAGGAGAGAAGTAACCTTTGGATTCTTAAGTAGGAGGGCAGGGAGGAAAGCACGATAGGAGGCATGTCTCAGGCCTAGGTGACAGCGGAAAACTTTAGAGGTAGGGAAGGAAAGAGAAAGGCTAGGATAGGAGCATCAGGGCTATCGTCAGATAAGACAAGACCTCCTTAGACTACTCAAGCGATACGTGAGTGAATTGCGGTCTGGCTGAGCAGAGCCGCTCTTTCTATTCGCTCAGGCGAGGCGAATTCAGTTCACTATTCGGGTGGAGAATAAGCAGAATAAGAAGAGAAAGCAGACGATTACACAGTAGAGGATGAGTGAGGCTTTAAATGCAGTTCTAAACTAATGAGGAATCATGAAAGCTTCGAATATCCAAAGAGGTGCTTCCCACCTACTTGGATGGAATGATAAGAGGCGGGGTCAACCCTCTGACTTTGGAATCCCTATATCTTTCTCCCGTAGATGCCGGTGGGAATTCCTTCTTGTAGCGAATTTTCTCGGGCTCGGTAAGGTCGGGCCCAGGGGTTAGGTGAAGCTTCCAAATGCTCGACGAAGCAAGGCACGATAGCAGCGCATTTCACACGATTCATTAAGAAGGTGCTCAGGTTCACGGGTAAAGATCCATGAGACCCGGTTCCCAACGGTTTCCCCCTCTAATAAAGAGTTTCCTGGTTCAAGCTGAGACTGACTTTGGGCAAGGACTTTAGGGGTAGACTTGGTTGCCCGATTCAAGCCCGAAGCAACTGAAGCGATTCGTCAAGCGCATTAGGAAGGGCTGGATCCGTCCTCCGAAGCATGTGCACGAAGCAGATCTGTGAAGTCAAAGGGAAAAGAGGGAAGATAGGGTTCCCGGCGGGATGAAACAAAGAAGAAAGATCTATTCTATAAGGGCGGCCTAGAAGACAACCCAAGCCCCTTCTTTATATCACTTGAATATCATAGGTAAGGCCACTTTCTTGAATGTACAGATAGGTCAGACCGCTTTGATATAGAGAAAGAAGAGGTTTGTCTTCAGTGAAAACTAGACAGCAGACAGTCCGCCTAGCATCCACTATAGCTCAACGGGCCGAAACACATGCACAGATCCAGATTGTTCAAAACGCCTAGTTCTTGCTTTCTCGCTTGCCCATCCGGGGATAACCAACGCAGGAACAACGTCTTTCTTGCGCTTATTCGGAGCCTTAGCCTATAACAACAACCAGGGGTGCCTCACTTGACTGGCTCACTACTTACTATCTATAAACCATAAAGAGAAAGCATTGGTACCGTACTGGCTTGAAAGCGGCTTTCCTCACTCCCTGGCTGACTACTGGCATGACTACAGAAGAGAAGGAATTCCTACCAGACCAGAGAGAGGTGATTCTCTAACAAAGGAAAGAAAGTGAGAGACAATTCTTTTAGAATAGCGGATTACCATCCAGTGTAATCTCTTTTTTCATCTCTCTCTTTGGCAGTAGATCAGCTTGTGCTTCCTTCTCCTTATTCGTCTTAGCCCCTCGCTCTGTCGCTCAGCTTGTCAATCAGAAAGGTGCTGTTTGACTAAGGAGGGAGGTTTAATTGGCCTTCTCTTTCAGTCGCCTAGAGGTCGATTCTGAGTCAATAAGGTATACATTCAACTCCCTGGGTGCTATCCCACTCAGTAATAGAGGTTGTATTGGAGGAAAGGCTATGTACTACACTACGATTGGGTGCTATTTGACTAAAGAAAGAGGAAGTTTCATATAGGAAGTGCTCCAGATATGATAGGTTAGACAGGACTGTAATGGTTTATAGGATGAGGTGAAGCCCCCTAGAGGCCTATATAGAACTCTTTCATTCCCTCTTCGGTGCGGGCTAACAGGCTCCTGGCTTCCATGGATGGCTGCTCCTACTCCTTTTGCTGGTGCCAAAGAAGGTGACTTTGAAGTTGACGCTTGCCCAGTAGGCAGTTAGATGTAACCATGCTGGCAGTACTATGATAGCCTTAGAGCGCAGATGTCTCTGTCCCTAGTAACGTGATGCTTAGGTGCGAGGTTGAGATGACGGAAAGACAGAAGAGGATAAGCAGCTGTCTTGGGCTATTGTATTCTAATACAATTACGCAGTGGTAGCAAGCAGCTCTTTAAGCAGCAGGTTTGAATCGATCAAATGTGAACTATGAGATCATTTGCCGGGACTTTCTCTGCTCTTTTTCTGTCGTCACACCAGGGATTTGACCCTGAAGTAGAGAGTCAGGGCTGGTCTTCATCTCGGAAAGAAGCTGGCATGGGTGTCTCTTCATTGTAGTAGCTTTACCCGGACTTGATTTGATCACCATTTTTCTATGCGAATGCTCGATCTCCTGCTTGTGTTGAACGATCGATCTTAAAACACTGACCCTTTTTAGGGGACTGGTAGATCTCCCAACGGCTGACAAGAAAGAAAGCACACCAACTTCCACCTTAGCTTTCACCAACTAAAGGGAACTGCTGGCACAAGTAACATTTTCACTGCGAACTTAATAAACACTTCCTTACCGGCTACGCACTATGATCCCCGGTACCAGATCGGAACGCGGCATCTACGCTCAAGAATCGCAAGTCTAATGCAGCTTCGACTCGAGCTTCAGCAAGGGGAGGAGTACGACACATGTTTGTCACGTTGGTAACCACTCGTTCCCTTACCTTATTTTTCTGCTGATCTACTCCCACTGTTCACCTGTTGGCTCACCTGGGATACTCCCACCCTCTCCTTCTTCAGTTTGAGGCAAGGTTCTGTTCCAAGAGAACATGAACCACCGGAACCTTACTTACCTCCTAGAAGAATTCGAAAGGAAGCCATAGAGAAGAACTAATGGACAGACCAGACCATATAAGACTACTAGAATGGAAAAAAGAGAAGGGGAAGATCCTATTTAAAGAAGCGATTCGTTAAAGAAGAGATGAGCTAGGGGATGAACGAAGAGCCCAAAAGAAAGAGCAAGGGGTTCCGCGCCCTAATTACACAAGTCTAGTTATAAAGGAAAGGGAAGAGACTAATCATTTAATAAATAAAAAAAGAATCATACTGATGAGCACCTATCCGAAGCCCTCTGACCTTCCACTTGAAGAAAGTCCCTCGCGCCTACAGACTGCTTAAGCGAATACTACCTTTAGCTCCTAGAAAGAAGGAAAGACAGGATGAGCGTTGACCCGGCAGTTTAAACGGATTATTTTACAGTTGACCTCAGATCTATTCCCGATTGCAGAAGCAAAAGGGCAGACAGTTTAGACGACTGGTGGGACAGTTGGACATATGACCAAAGAGTTGCTAACAAGAGCAGCAAATCGAAATCATTTTCTTTTTAAAGATAAAGAAGGAAACGAAAGCGCTATTCGTGGACTGAGCAAGAGACAGATAGAGTTGATTAAAGCGATACAAATCGATTCGATAAGAGCTAAGATGGAAAGGAAGATTGCATATTTCTATTCAAAGAAAGCCCTTTCTTTTGAGTATGTTTAGTGAGCCTATAGATAGGTAGAGACCCTACAGAGCCCGATTTAGACATGAAAATAGGCCATTCCGGGCCTTTTCCTCATAGAAATAAAGAGAAGACCGATGCCTTTGCTTTAATAGAATCTATTCGACTGGAAGAGAAAGCAAGCAAGGAAGGCAAAGAGCTGGTGCCTTTTGCAATTGAATCAGCTGTTGGCCTATCTGCTCTTACTGTTCGAGTAGCCGGTGCCGCTGTTGATGGTCTTTTCCACGTAACCGCAGTTGGTGTTATATTCATTGTTCAAATAGCTGTAAGCGGTGGTGGTGGTTCAGGAAATGTTTCAGAATCGGTTGTTACAGAATGCGCTGTAGGACGTCGAGGAAGAGAAGTGGGCAAATATCCCCAGGTTCGGCGTTTGCAAGTGGAATCAGAAGGGGGTGTGCACTGTTAAGAAGAATAAGTTGTTTTGTTTTCAAGTTAATTAGATTCATCCTATAATAAGTAAAAAGATGGTACGAAAGGGATTGATTGGGATTCATCGACATCTGAGATTCATTTTGAAACCAATGGCAGATCTTCCTCAATAGGAACTGAACGCTGGCATGAGGAAAGCTTTGCTACTTCTCAGTGCATGAGGAATGAAAAGCGGAAAGAGCTTATTCGTGAAAAGAATGGACTCTCCCAAGAGCTTATTCTATTCCCTCAATGTAGTGCACTCGCTCCCCTTCTTACCGCTATTACTTGTAGTAGGTCTATCTCACTTCAGGCCAGAACTGACTTAGAGTGCTGATTCTGATTATTCGAATTTCTTCTATCCCCGTTCAATCTTTGAAAGGAAAAGATATCTATTCGCTAACCAACAACCGGAGGTCTTACTCTTACCGAAGACACTAGAACACGAATCCCGTGCTATTGCTAAGAAGCGGCTTTCCACTTCATCGACCCCCCATTCTAGGTCGGTGTCCCTAGTCCCTTGTCTGACAGCCATGTCTCCATTGGCCCTAATCTGCTTCCGCCTAAGCCGTGCTTGCTAATCCTAGGAATTTCTCTGACCCATCTGTTCTACTCCCAAAAAGCGAAAACCTAAGAAAAAGAAGAAAGCCAAGAGAAGGAATGGCATGGGGCAATCCAGGGAAAGCTCACTCGTGACGGAAGGGAATGTGCTAGTTTGCTACCGCAGCACGGAACACTTTCTATATCTCTGTCTCTGGCTAGTGAGACCAAGCCCTGTTTGACTGATCTTCCTGAGACACCGGAGATTGAATTGTAAAAAAAAAGGAGTCAAGGCGGAACTAAAGAAGAAGAGTCAGGGCTATGTTATGGGCCTAATGGTGTACTATTAAGGATTGGATTGTTCGTGTAACTACTAAGGATTGGATTGCTACACCTCCTTCAATCATCCCTTCCCCATTTGAACACCGATTAGATATCGTGACTGGATCGTGAACTATATCTATCTTGGCTGGGAAGCGAAGCTTTCCTACTTGACTTTCCTGTAAGTCTTCCGGCCCTTGAACTTGAATAAGCCTTACTTAGAGAGGCTCGATGTAATGGAGAAGAAGAAGCCTAACCCTCTACAGCCTACACTCATTCCGAACAAGCTACTAATATTTTATTTACCCTTTCTCTCCTTCACTACTACGCATTCACCTTTAAGCTAACATATGAGATCTTCCTTCAACAGCTAACAGCGGGAACTTGCCAAAAATAACCGGAACTCGCTCTTCTTCACGGAATAGGTTAGTTCTTTTTACTCTTTAGTCGTCCCGTCCTGTTGCCTTACCACCGAGAGCTCTCCAACCAATTGAGTTGACCTAACGCGTATACATCGGAATTCATCAATCTGACCTGGACTTTAGGAGCTATAGCCCCTACTTTAGACTTTTGGCATTAACATAATTTGTTCCATTAACTGCTTAAGCAGACCTAGAAGGTAGTCCGATCATCCTGTTGATGCTAGAGGGCGGCTTACTCGCAAAGATAAGCTTTAAATCATTCAATTGGAAGGACATGACACACTTTGGACCAGAAAAGCTATAAGGCTGCTATTGAAGAACAAGAACTAGTCCGGGGGTCGGCCTTTAGAGGTAGAGGTAGAAGTAGAAGCACACGCTAAGGTTCATCGCGCGAGGCCACGAGAGGAGCCTCCATACACCAACCTACTAATCTTATTCGCCAGTGTTAAACTACAACAATTTAGGCTCAAGATCTGACCATCCTCGCCACACTCCGTGTAGCCAGTGGGAATTCCAGTTGATTAGAGTTCCCACTCGCCACACTCCGTGTAGCTTTCTGAGGTACCAATCCCCTCTCTTTCTCCACTATTCTCGGACAATAACAACAAACAATCTGAATCTACCACGTATTGATCATTTACGCTCCACTTCTTCGCAAGTGGAATCGTCTGGTTGTCCCCAAAAGAGTCTATCTTATATCACATTCGCCCGGAGCTTTTGACTTCTCCTTCTCAAGGCGGACATCTATGAATCACATGTAACTGGTCCGAGATACCTATCACTGGACAATTAGAGGTAGTTCCATCTTCTATCTATGGTATAATATAGTCTATACTTTCATTTTTTTATGTAAACCGCTCTTTCTTTTGGTTCTATCAAAGAGACTCATAGGCCCCGGCCCATGGCCGTGAAATGGCGCACTTCTGGCAAATGATTCATTAAAATTGATTCACACAGCGTTCAGCCGTGTTTGATCTTTCTCCTGATAACTTGTCTTCCGATTATTCCCATGCGTAGGCCGGTGAGCTCTAGTTATACAACCTCATTTTGGATTCCGATCTAGCTGCTCTACATGCTGATGCAATATAGCTACTTCCAATTGGATTGGATTTTCATTTGACCCTTTCTATGAGCAACTTGCCCTCTAGTCACACGTGCAGGTTTGGCAGAACAACCACCAATATCAATATAGGGGAGTATTCATCGCCTCTTGTCTCATCATGAGCTCGCACCAAGTGAAAACACTGGGATTTAGGGTAAGCATTGTCTAGTCCTCTGGTTGTTTCTAGTCATCTCTCCAATGCCAGGGCCAGGGTTTGTTTATAGATCCATTGAAGCCATGCAGGTTGCTCTATTCGCCTATTGTGTCGGCTGTAGGTAGGGGGTCTTAGGGACCACCACAAGTCTTCCAGCTGTTCTAGCTATCCCCGTGCTGATTTGATTAAATGACTTCTTCATATTTAACTTCCCCATGGCGAACACCGGAGACAAGCTACTTGCCTCAGGTAGCTAGTTGACTGTAGGTTTAGAGCACGCTAGGATAGATTCTAACTAATTCTCTCTCTCCGGTCTTGCTCTTCCTCTTGCTAGGCGAATGGGCTTTGGATCCCCCAAGAAAGGTTTTCATTCCTGCTCTGGGGGTTGTCGTAGATCACTAGGAGAGATAAGAATGTATTAGCTGTTAGCTCTTCTTGCCTAGTAGCAGTAGCGCTAGGCTGTCTTCTCTTTGTAGTTGGGAGAGGGGTGTCTTTCTTTAGGAATTCTTAAACCGCGGGCTCCATCTCCATAAGTTCTTGCCGAGGACTCGTCAGAACAGCCCTTCCCTTCCTACCTTTCCTGCTTTCTTAGCTTTACCGGCATCAAAAGGTTTGAAATAAGTCTAGCCTGCCAAGGAGCAAAGCTTCCGGTATTTCTATAAAACTAAACGTTCAGAATGGCCCCGGGAAAGGGCTAAAATCACCATGGAAATGACTTATTTGGTCAATCCGCAATGAATATGCTTTTTCCCGTGTCCAGCCACAATTGAAGAGCCTTTGTACTCTTCATTCAATAGAAAGGGGAAGGGAAGGGAAGACACATTATTTCCAGTGTCTTAGCCGTGGGAATCATTTAGAGCGAGAGCTCTTGAGGGACCAGCCTACTTTCTTATTAAGGTTGGAAGACAAGACTCAGGGAGTAAGGCAGTCTAGATACCTTTTTACGGGGAAAGCCCAAAGTGAAGAGACGAGTGACGACCCCCTCCTTTTCCAGGTAAATCTCCTCTAAGTCTCAGAGCCGATCCCGGAGTTGAAGCGGCCTTGGGAGTTGGGGTTGCCGCACCGAACCTCACAGGTAAGAAATAGTATGCCTCACCATACAGTGAGAATATGGCTTCCTCGGACCAACAGTAATCTCTCTCTTTGCCCCAGGTACTACTATGACAGCCATTGGGCTTTCTGCTCCAATCTCACCTCAGAGGGATTACTATGCCCTAGCTATAATAAGGGGTGCCCGGCTTTCAAAAAGCAGAAATCTCGTAGTAAGGAAGTTTCAGGTCAACATCCCTCCCCCCGGAAAGAAAGTCGCTCTTGGGATTATTTACGGTGCTGAGAGGACTGCTCCTAGGGCAGGAAGTAAGGCATCTGATTCAAAGGTTGGAAGTCCAATCAATGGTTGACCAGACTCATATGAGAGTTCCTCGACGACCTAGAAGACTGAATTAGCAGTCAAGGAGGTAAGGCAGTCAACAGACTTAGAAGGATCAGAGGTGAAAGAGAAGACCTGACCTTCTAAGGTCAGGTCTTCTCTTTCACCGGAGCATGAACCCATTTCCGAGTACGAGTCGAAGTCTCAGTGCTCATCTTGGTCCGTCCCTACCCGCTTCAATAGCTTACCTTCCAAGCAAGCCCAGTAGTTTCTAAGCTGCGTAGGCCCCGGTTTAGTATCATTGCGTACCCTTGCTCATTCTGTTCCGTCCACAGGGATGGGTTGGGGTTGTGGGGCTAGCTCGTGGACACGCACCTTGGCGGCTGGCTTGAATCCCGAAATCCCGAAGATTTCAGTACGAGTTTGAGTTGACCTCATTTTGTGATCGAAATGCCGAATAGGGTTAGTCTAAGGTAGGCGACTTGCTTGGGGGGAGCTCAGCGAAAGAAGCGAAGCGAGCAGCAGGAGAAGCAAGAGATGAGCGCCTGATAGCCCTTAATGCCGGATCATCGGGAGTCAAGGGTTAGCCCCTCCCTATATGAAGAGACGGAACGGAATGAAACTTAATAAGACTATAGAACTAAAGAACTAACTGAAAATATACCAGAAGGCTTCTTCGTAATTAGTCTAAATTCTTTCTGCTATACTCTTAAGGCTCACATCTCATGCCCGAATGGCTGGCTATTAGTATCAAAGGTAACCTACATTTGATAGGCTCACATCAATATCCCTATTGAAATAGGAAAGGCGACCCTTTCTCGATGAGCGAATCTAAGGAAGGCTAGAAAGGGTCTAATGGCGAACTCATGCTACCTTTGGCTATAGAACGACGGAGCTTAATCCATACTGTGTCAAGGAAGTCAGGGCTTTCGTCTACTTGGGTCTAAGGAACCTTGAGTCCCTACTCTTTCTTTTGCTTTTGAAAGAGCACTCCAGTTCAGGGAAGTTCGATATATTTTATCTAATTAGCTGCTAAGCTCAGGAGCGGAGTCACTGAGGCGAAGATAAGGCGAAGCCTAAGGTTTTTCCTTAGAGCAGTGCAGTGCTGAGAGGTTGTGCAAAAGTGCACTTCGCGCCAGTGTAGTGAGTGTACGGTCTTCACCGCCTCTGGCGCTTCGAAGGCTGCTTCCAATGGGTCAGGGTCTTAGAGAGAATTAAAACAAAGGCCGGGCTTCACCTCTCAACCAACTAAAAAGCATGGGCTGCCGCTATCACTACTCATCTGCGGCAGGTAAGGTCTTATCGATATATTCTCCATGCCAACCTAGCACTAGCGAGTGAAATCGAAATCCAAGGGCATCTACCGCAAAGCATGAGCATAGGAAGCGCCCAAACAGGGGTTTGAAGAAGGGGAACATTCTCTATTATGGGTCGGGAGCAACCATGCACTTACCTATTATTTCATATTGATTGGATCGGACAGGCAAAGCCTACTACTACTAGAGTAGGTAGGTCCCCGCTGGAGATGGAAATGGAGCTAAAAACCTCCCGTCTCGATCCGATGCTTGCTCTGAAGCCTCAGTCTACTCACGTGTAGCTGATCCAATCCTAGCCATAATTCCGGGATGAATCATCTTCGCGGGTGACCCAAGCCAAGCGGTACCATCTTCCGTCTCGGTGGTGGGAAGGCAAAGGTCGAATAAGTAAGACGCCGACACAAAAGCTGTAGTCAGGCCGGAGTGCTATCGCTAGCCCATCCCTACTTTGCAGCATCAATGCCCGCTTTCTTGTCCTGAAGTGATTGATTCATTTTGTTAGCCTTCCTGCCAAAGATATTAGCGGTCTTACGAAAGAAAATCTTGTAATTGTGGAGGTCCTCCTCCCGGATTGATGTAATTAACCCATAGCTTCCTCTATGAGTCAAACCATATAAACCTCAAGATTGTAATTGTTTCGGATTGACTTCGTTCAGTTGACCAGATTGACCCAAGAGCTAATATGGACTGATCGGGGATTCCTCAACATTCAATCTCTCTGATACAGCTAAGTGATGCAAAAGATCTCTTAGGAGGCCAACTAATAAGGCAGTTGAGAAGAATCACATAAGTAGATGAAATTCTTCTTTGTTAGAATCTTCAATCTTCTTTGCATGAATATTATTATTCTTAAATTCCGGGTCGACGTGAGTATGGAAGAAAGCCCCAGCCGAGCTTAGTAGCTAGTTCTTAGTTTCCCCCTTCCTCGCCTAGGTCAGCTACTCTCGGGTGTGAAAAGGAACTCCATATGGGGGCAGTGAACCCCAGCAGTTGTGGTAGTTCCCGCTCTGGTTGTTCCTTCATAGCAGTTCAACCGATGCCCACTTTCGAGTCAACTTTTAGTGGTTCCCGCTCTTCATGGCTACTCACACAGACAGTAGTTGAGTCGACGCAATTGACTGAGTTAAGGAAGGGGTATTACAGGGAGATTCCATGTGAAAGGAAAGCACTATAAAGTAGCTTCCAGAGAAGCAGGGATAGCCCGTAGTGGGCCGAAGTAGCTATCTAGTAGTAGTAGTTCACCGGCCAAGCCCCTTGTAAAGTGTTGCTAAGCTAGCTGGCTTTCATCTTTCTTTTGATTTAAATAAAGTGTGGCTATCATAGAGGGGGCTGCTGCAACCATCCCAATGCTTTCTCTTTTTCGCAGTTAAGCAAGGTTGTCAAAGTGATCCTTTAAGGTCAAGTTAGAAGACTTTTATCACTTCAAATGGGTCTGAGATTGCATCAAGATCGAACCGGGCTTAAACCCCACTCTACTGACCTCTGAAAAAATCTTGTATGTATATTTTTAGTTTAGGTATGTAGCGTATCGGTATGACTCAGTATAGGTTCGCCGTTAAGGTGAATTGACGCAGTTAAGTTGAGGAGTTGATCGGTCTCCTCAGTATTGGTATTCCCCAATGGTATAGGTATAGGTATGACGATAGGCTTGACGCCGTTAAGTCGGTATGCCTCAATTGTATCGATTATCGATATGAGAAAGGTTGGCTCGACTGTTAGGATACCAGGTTGGCTAAAGTTCTTTCGATCCTCGCTTAGAAAGCAGCAAGAACCCCTTGCCCTCGCTCTAATCGGCCATAAAACGCACGAAAACGGCCTATCAACAAGTAACTATCGGTAAACCACTGGACTTGAGAAAGTCAACCACTGGTAGTAAACACAAAAAGTGTTTGAAAAGCGATTTTGTAGCTGGTTTGAGCTATTGGACCTTCTGACTCGCCCTGCCTAGATTCGGATTCTTCCCACCGGGATGATAGAAGCGGAGATCAGCCTAACTAATAACTAAGATAGTTTCACTCTCTTTCTTTTAGTCGAGCCCCAATCGCTCATTCAGGACGAGACTATGGAACTTCCATACCTCTGCATTTCCGTTACTTTATTTAATTTAAGTTATTGGACCTCGCAGATAGAGAAAAGAATGTTGTTCAAGGGCGCTGGCACTTCTATAAGTATAAGCAAGGGGGGGGCTGGCCCCAACCCAAACAGAACAATCGAGATGCACAAAAACAAATATTAACAAAAAGATTGGAAACTAAGTTGCTCTACCTACCACTAGGTCAGGTATTCCATATAGAATCCATTCGAATTCTAAGCTTTCAAATACGCCCTTGAATTCAGTGAGAGAGAAAAGGCATGGGCGGCTGGGTCGGCCTACTCCTAGTACTCGGTGTACGATTTTGATACGGGGAGGTAGGCGGATATCCAACAGGTAAAGATCTCGTCTCTTTCTTCTCCACTTGAGATTGAACTCGGCGATAGTGCCTTCTATCGTCAAGTAGCTTGGACACCTATAAAGAAGTGGATTGGAGTA
>JAWDEX010000017.1:415486-425486 GCA_035221805.1 Trichilia hirta
TTTCTGAAGAATTCGCCATGATCTATCTGATCGATGCATAATATCATGAAAAATGGATACAAATTTTTGACTGCTACTTAGTACCGGCAATAGGTCTGAAAAAGTATCTAAAAATATCAAATTTAGATATTTGTACCCTGTCGAAGTAAGGAACCATGGCATATATGTTTGGAATAGATTCCATTTTGAGAGAGTTGAAAAAGCACTGTCTCGTTGAACGGTTCTATACATCTGCCCTTTCTCAACGCATTTCTTTAGATCCGTTTTTTCCTCTTTTCGGATGTTCTCAGAACATGGAGTGTGACCATGTTTGAATTGAAATTGAGATACTGATGCAAGTTCTTCTCTTCTGAATCAGATAGATTCATATCTGAAAGAGGTTGACAATAAGTTCTTTCAAAATTGACTATTTGTCCCTCTGTTAGAGGTGTTCCAGAAATGGCTGCGATCGAGTAAATAGCTCTACGAACTAATAGATCGGATCGAATTGAAAAAGGGAAAGATTTGTATAAGTTATACCTTTCGTCACCACTTTGTGGAAAATCGTTAGGTATGAATATGTTAGATACCTGTGACTCGATTGGTGAAAATAGTATCTCTCTCCAAAAACAAAGCTGCTCTACCAACCGGCTAGGGGCGATGCAACAAAGTCCTTCATAGCGCCTCTATCCATAAATAGAAGAAGGTTAAGGTCAGTCCAGTCTTATCTGTCCAAGCCGAAATGTTCTTGTTTTGCAGGTTGAAGTATGGAAAAAGAGATGGGACTCTTTCATAATGAATCAGTTGACAGAGACTGAGCTTAGCTTCCTGGTCGGAAAAGCGAGAATGGAAAGGTGGTCAAAGGACCAGTTGACTTTCTCCCCCGCGCATCTACGTCAAAAGTAATGACCCTTCCCCTCAAGCAGCGGCCGAATCGTAACAGATCCCCGCTCGCTATCAGCTGTGGAGCTAAAGCACCTCTAAACTTAATAAGTGCCTTCTTCATCAAAACACTTTCTCTCGCCGACAAATGGTTCATTCCCTATGGACTTGACTCGCTTACAACCAGGGAGCGCTTCCCGCAGATACAGCATACGAAACAGAGTCTTCATCTGAGCTAGAAATATCTTAATATAATACAGATCTAGGCTAGGACGAAATCCCACTTTCTTTATGTAGTTCCTCCGACTTGAATCCAGATTGCTGCCTACCTTGATTCATGGATGTTTGATTATCTAAAAAGAATCTGGGTCTTGTTACGAGTTCAGCCCTGTCAGTGCTCTCAGAAACCGGATCAATTAAGGCTAAATAGACAAGCACTAAGTCAATCGGAACAACATTGAGTGGAGTTAGGGATCGGACCCTGTAACTAACGCAAGCTGGGATGGCTGCGAAGGGGAATCGGTTCTTGTTCTTTTCAAATCGGTTGTTGTGAGGGTAAATTTTCACAATTAGGAGCTGGTGAAGGAAGTTAATCAGTAGCTGTGAGACTGGAGCTAGTGGCATAGATTGACTTTTCATCTTCCTCGCACTGATCTTCCTCCGCTGCTCTTACTTCCTTCACTTACTGTCTTAGAAAGGAAGAAGCAAGATTGAGGCACCTACCCCCTTGCATTGTCGCGCTGCTTTTTGCTCGCTGTCTGGGAGCTCCACTCAATGCCTGCTGACTTAGTAGACACGTTACTGAGGTAAGTAGGAAGTCGAAAGTCTTTTATCCCCAACTTTAAGTGAACGGGCATTTTCGGGGACTAGCCCGCTTCCCATTACTCAAGAGGGCAATTCCTCGCACATAATTAAGGGAGCCATTGAAAGGTGACTAAAACACCAGAAACGGGGACTACCCGAGCTAATGATAGAGGCAAGAACACTTTCCGGCCAAGTCCCATTAATTGATCATAACGATATCGTGGAAATGCTGCACGGACCCATATATATAGAAACAGAAACAGAATCACCTTGATACTAAACCAGATCGAGCCCGGGATCTTCTTGAAAATGGGAAGATCTAGGATAGGCGGCCAACCTCCTGGAGAGAGCGATGTGCATGGACCAGGTGAGTAGGGATGCAGCTCCGTGGACCGCTCGTCGGGCCTGATAGGTGGTGGTATCACACCCTTCTCAAAGGAACCGTACGTGACACTCTCGCGTCATACGGCTCCGTCCCGGAATCAGGACCTCCCCTTTCCTTTGACCAACGGGTCCTCGAACCAACCTGTCCGATGCTTCTTCGGCCAAATACGATATACAAGTGGGGGACCTGCACTATGAGCAAGCTGTGCGAAAAACCGCTTCTTTTTTCCGGTTCCGCAACAACTTGGGCGAAATGGGGTTCTACCGGGAAACCATGTAAAGGAACGAACAAGAGATAAGAGATCCACTTCTAATTATTTCGATCTGCATACTCCCACATAACGGAATACAATTTCATTTTCTCCTTTTCCGATTTGAAAGGGAATCGACGGGGTTTTCCATGATCATCAGTACCGGTGTAAAAAATCGATACGTTCTCGCAGTGAAGGAAGACGAAGCAACTAGTTTCCGTCCAGTAGGGATCCATTCCTCAGGGCAAATCCATGTTCAAGTAAAGCACTTACTGGCAGTTCGGGAGAGATCTCACTCCGGGGCAGGCGAAATCAAATCAGAAGCGATTTCCGCTCTACCATTAATTGTTGCTATTTCCGCACCCCTGTCCGGTGGTTTGAGAAAGAAAGTCGAGACATTCAGAAAGAGAGTTATGGCATTTCTAGGATTAGAATACGGTCCTATTGATTCAATCTTTATGCTTGGCACGGAACTCTTATCTCTAAGCGGGACTGACTCTGATATGGATTAGTTCAGTGGGCTAGTTATCTCAATCCAACCTTCCGGCTTTCACGATCACTCTTTAGTAAGCTAATACCTCAATTTGTCTTTTCCTCAAGGCAGGGCTTCGAACCTTCGACTCAAGTAGAGGCACCCTGGAATACAGTTCCGTAGGGGAGGGCGGACCCATTGAATAAGCTAAAGCTTCCTCTCTCCGCTCCGGCCAGTTCAAAGTCACTAGGAAAGGAGTTGGCTTACCGGAGAGGCGCAGGGCAATAAAGATTAGGCAGTCGAAAGTGGGTACAGCTCAAAGAAAGTCTCGTCAACCATTAGGGCAGAAGAAGCCGAAAGAAAGGAAGAAGCTTAAGATCGCCACCCTCCCTTCTCCCAGAGCTCATGAAGTTGTTCAAGATCGGTAAGAACCCGGCTGTAAACAGCACTTTGGGACCGCCTCTACTATTTTCTCTTCGGAGCTAAGGGATCACTGGAAGTTGACCAGCCCATGAGAGCTTGACAAGTAATGAATCTGTAGATCCATAAGCAAGCACACCAAACCAATCTCGATAAAAAAAGAGAAAACGGCAACTACATGAAACACTTGCTTCTACGAATCGATTCCTGAGGTTTTGGATCAAATGACAAAACGAATGGGAGCACAACATCTCGTTGAAAAGCGTGAGACACAGCATGAAACCCTTTCGAATAGTGCTAATTTGAGATTGAAAGCCCAACGGACATTATATACGTGACCGTTAGTCACTCATTTCGTATCATCAAGGTGGCTAGAATGGCATGAGCGGGTATGCCACCAAGTCAGCATCTCCCCGGTAGCCTAACTGGCAGCAAAATCGAGTCTCTCAGAAGGGCTGGTACAAAATAGATTCTAAAATATAGAATTTCTTGGTGTCTCCAGGCATCCCCAATCTCAAAGCAACTACATCAAAAATGTCTTCCCTGTGAATGAAGATCCAGGAAAACACCTCTCTATGAAATACCCAATCCGAACAGAACAACAAATCCTTATATATGTCACCATGGATCTCGAAGAAAAGCGTGAGACACGGCATGGAGACACTTGCTTCTTAGCCGCTATCTTTTTAGGAGTAGGAGGGATGACCACGGACAACTACCTTTTGGATCACATTTGGTACTCATCGTCGATCAGGAAGGCAGATCCTCGGCGAACCAATTGTATCATCCGTGAGAGACTGTAGTTGACAAAAAAAAAAGCTCATCTGGGGGAACGAAAAGAGCAATTTATTTATTCTACATGCATGATGAACCAACTACATTCTAAAGAAATTCTTTGGATAGGTGGATTAAGGAGCCCTATTGTGGATCAACTCTTCTACATGAATGAATTGATTGATCCGGCTAGAACGAGATTGAAAGAAAATAGCTATGATCCAACTTAATTATAGTGAATTCCGAATCAACTCCATTCTACTTCATTCATTGTTAGGTCGATCAGGTCGACTCATTGCTTCCTTTAGTCAGTACTGGTCCCCGTTTATCCCGATCTGCCGCTTTAGCATTTTTCGTTTAAAAAGCCATTTCCCCTCATTTTGAACAGTGCTTAGCTTAGGTCGACTAACCGGACCCCGGTGAGATAGCTTTCTTAAGGATTGGCTGTCCTACTTACCATGTTTTCCATGCCCCTCCAATACAATACTGGAACTGGGGCTGCCCTATATTAATAAACTATTATATGCCCGTTCCTCAACAAGCTAATTAAGGGTTTTGAAGGCTCTGTTAAGAATTCGAGATCTCGGGGTCGGGTCGAGGAAGTAGCAATAGTCGAAGTCAAAGGTGGGCATCCAGGTCCATCCTAACAACACGAACAGAAACCAGACTTGATCGTCTGAGTAGTCTGATATAACATCTACCAATGACGAAAGCAGCCAGCTGAGCTGAAAAAAAGGAAAAGCAGCCCACGTGAGGCAAGATGAAGAGGGCATTGCTTGGGGACGGCCCTGAGACCATTCCTTTTGAATGGAGCGAAAGCACCACACCCGATTTCGCTACAGTCGTACTAAGAAAAGACTTTTTTCATCCTGCGTACTCCGCTATAGGCATTGGTCCATCTCCTGGTTCTTCCCATGGATTGCCTACCAATCTGAGTAAATAAGTAAGGTTCCTCGAAGCCCGGTCACTCCTAGGTCATTCCCGGTCGCCCGGTATGGGCAGTTTCCATCGTATCTAGTCGCTCTAGTAGCTATCGAATCATACGATTCTATTTCTTCTTCTTTTCATTTATTCAATAAAACTTCAATTTGCTTGTCTAAGGCGAGGTACAGATCACCAAAGACGGGTAGATGTTCAGTCTCAGGGGCAGAAAACCAATACTGTTTTGGAACTTCACTTCTAGAGCTCCATCTCTCAGAATCAAAAGCTGGAATAAAAGATTGAGTATATGGTTCTTTCTCTCTCTTTAAAAGAGTGAGTGAAGGTAGGGAGTGAGTTTGTTCCAGTCAATAAGAGGTAAGGTCTCGCTTAAGTGTGCTGTGGTATCCCCCGAGCAGAAGAAGAGGGTCTCTCTCCGGGATCACTCTCAATATAAGTAGGAGCATCTTAGTGTACAACTGATTGTGTAAGAGAATAGGTTCTTTCTATTCTTCCTAGAGGCAAGGCAAGAGGAGCGAAGCGAGAGACAGAGTAGAGGGTACAGGGAATTGAGCCAGAGAAAGAGAAACTGAAACTGAAAGAGGATCAAGATCAGGAGAGGGTTTAGCGGAAATGGCATATCCCGGAGTTTAGGATCGTCTTATTAGAAAGGGGGTTTGGTTACCGGCTGAAGGTAGGAAAGTTTGGCACTTAGCCCTAAATAACTAAATAAAGGGGAGTTTGGGATCGACTAAAATGGAGCTAGGCAGCTCAGTATGAGCATCGGTACGACAGGACTGGAAAAAGTAGCTCATGGGGGGGCGAAGGTAATAACCCCGGGGAAGACGTAGCTGCCTAGGATCGGAGTGTCACTTAATAAATAGGGTTCGGTGGGGAAGATCTCTCGACTAAGCGGAGGCAGAGGAAGAGCACAACCGATTCTGCGGCACAAGATGCGCTGGTATTGCGGAATGAGTTCACAACGTTCGAAGATGTTCTTAGATAGGGCAGTAGCGGATGGCAAGAACCCGACTGGGGGAGGGCAACTATCTTCACTTCTGAACTTCTATGTTCTCTATCTAGAAGGCTAGCTACAGAGGAGTTTACCGCCTCAACAGAGAAAGAATACGTTAGCTCAAAATCAGTAGCAGAATCATAAGAAGGATCGGTATCAAGATGCGGATCAGGTTTTGTTTTAGTGGTAATGGGCATCTCGGAGTTTTGGTACGAGACGGGGATGGGACAAGATGCTTGACTAATAAGGTTTGGGCTCTACTTCGTGTTGCAGGTGCAGGAGAAAAGTCTCAAACAAAGAGTTCGGCTAAGACTATGACGGTTATCGGGGTGCAGAAACCTCCCTCTTTTAGAGGAGAGGGCACAAGATGCTCATGCTCGACCAAGGCCAAGCAAGGGACGAAGATGCTATTACTATTAGATACGGGGATGCCTCTAAAAGCTAAGGAGATGCCTCAATCGAAGTAGCCGAGAAAGAGTCTTCAACTGAAACCGGGGAATCCGCATAAGCGCATAAGAAAGAAGCTCGGCTAAAAGCATTTAAGGGGCTAGACTAAGAAAATAGCTAAGGTTTTGAACACAGGACATAAAGCGAAGAAGGAGATGACTCTGAAGTAGATTCAGTAGATGAAGTAGCAAGGAAGCAATCTTCTGAGACAAGGAAAGATTCTTCAAGTAAAGCAGGAAAGTCACAAAGATTACGTCTGAAAGAAGTTCACTAGCTAAGGAGATTCCTCAGTGAGAGTGGCAGAAGCAAGGGGTCTTTCCACACCTGAACCCGAGGGCTAGTCTGGGTATTTTCCCTTAAAGAAAGTAAGGTATCCCAAGCCAAGGAAAGGAAAGATAAAAGCTTGTCCGGGTCAAGGAAAGCGTCAGGTTACAGTTTCGTTTTTGGGTTAGTACTGGTATCGACAGAGCTAGGGGATAAGACCGCAGGGGGTATATGCCTTAGTCAAACTCGGGGTAAAGATGCCCTTAGTTAGGTTAGGAGAGGGGAGAAAAAGCTGTCTAATAGTTTAAGTTCGGGTTTCGTTTAGGCTTTCCTGGCCTTCAGTAATGGTAATAGTGGAAATGTGCCCTTCTAGCAATGTGTCCTTCTTTCGGACAGAGAGGAGGTTGTGGGGTCAGTGGAAGGGACGGAAGGTCTTTCTTTAGGAGTGGCTTAGTTGAACAAAGTGAGGAAGTGGCATCCCGGAGTGTTGGAGTTCAGGGCCTAATAAGTGTTGGTTGGAAAGGACCGGTAGTCGAGAAGGTAGAATACCCTCGGAAAGATTCTGAGAGGGTGGGAAGAGCGGCATTACTGGCTCGACTAAGCTAAGAAGGAAAGGAGGTTGCCAGCCGAAGGTAGTTTTGGACTGAGGGGGTTGACCCAATAGAGTAGCTAGAAGGGTTTCAATGCTTGACTCACTTAACTAGCTCGGCAGAAAGAGAACCAGGATCGGGAACAGCCGCAAGATCTGCTCCAAGACCGAACGAACGAAGAGGAATTTCAAACTGAACTGACCGGTAGGGTCGCTAAGGCCAATCATTCCGGATTCCTATATTATTAGGAATACATGAGGGAGCCCGCCCGTTGCCTTACCTTTCCACTTATTACCACTCTTGCTATTGGGCGTAGCGGAGATAACTCGGCGATACGGAAAAGTGATGAGGATAACTCTATCTGCTCCTACCGATATCCATTTTTGAAGATTGGACTAGCTCTATTACCTTTACCTTCCTCTAGCTCCTCTAGAAATCTTGTTGACTTCTGAAACTTGAAAGACGAAAGACGCTTCGCTCGAGCGACTGTCCCTGTAGGGCGAGTTCCAATCCAAATCTTCTACGCGTAGATCTTTATTCAACTATCCAAATCTGGTCTGAAACCAGTATTCGCTACTCGAGCTGCTTCGCACCTCTTCAAATAACAATTCGAATATTCTCCCCCTACTAATTGAACTAGATTTATCTTAACTCCTATCTGTAGGTCTTGTGAAAAACTTAGTCTTCGTAGGTACGAGCTAGGATCAATTTGTTTCATTTCTCATTCATCGAACTGGCCAATTTGACTTCTACTCGGTCTCTTGAAGTTTCAGTTGGGCTTGGAACTGAACTGAGGATCGGAAACCTTCAACCGGAAACCGTACTTCTATCAGAATTCTCCCGTTCCCCGGAGATCTGTCTCTTCTCTGGCTCTGGGTAAGTCTTGTTCAAGGAGTGAGGGAAAAGCAATTGACTTATCCGAACCGAACGATATCGGCTTAAAGCATCACTTTGCCAGCGAAAGCGAATAAAGAAAAGTTGACTTGGCTGCTTTCAATAAAGAATTCTCCCCCGAATTACCACTTTCTGAAACAGTCCTTTCGGATCTTCTCTGTAGATTGAACTGAGGATCTGTACCCTGTACTCTCCCGTAGATGCCGGTCGAGAGGAGCATATATCAATTTGACTTACAGGAGAGGATCTTCGTCTTGTAATCTTCTAGATTTATTTCATCCGCATTGAATTTACAAAAAGAAAGCGGAGAATTCCAATTTTGTCTTCGTACCCACGGTATATCTATTTCTCATTCATCTTCCAGGCCAATGCCTTTCTTCAACTCTACTCGGTCTCTTCCAGGCCAATTTGACTTGTTTACTTGTTGACTCCGCATCTCTTTTTTTCTTTGTTTCTACTTTTGCTTCTGAAACGAGACTTCTAGCTCGAGCTGCTTCTCTCCTTAAGGAAAAAAGATCAGGTTACCGGCTAAAAATAAAGCACTACTGGGCCCAGGTCATCATCATTTCCAAGATCTAATTCCCGTATTTTCTAATACGGGTCAACCTCTTCCTTTTCTATATTCGGAATTACCAGGCCAATGTTCTAGCTCGAGCATCTACGAATGCTATAACCGTCCGGAATGTAGACTAGAGAAAGAGAGGTTGTCATCCGACTTGAAGTTGAAGTTGACTTGTAATCTTCTACGCGTAGATTTCTCTTCCGAAACTAGTCTTTATCTTCTTATCTTAATATCTTCTGTCTTATCTTAATACATTAATATGAAAAGCAATCCACCCAAGGTGCGTAGCAAGACAGCTGAACAAGACCATGCGGATAAGAGAAGAGTTGTGATTAGATTAGCACTTTCTCTTCCAGATCACCTAATAGACTGGCCTTACTTAGTTACTCTCCCCAGGAAGAGAAGGGAATCCAGGGTAAGTCGAAAGAGAACTTACAGGCTTTCCTCAAAGCTCACAGCTAGTCCTCTTTATTTAATCTAATTCCCAAGCAGGCGGATTAGAAGGTAAGGTGCCAAGGTCAAGGCTAAGCTTAGTCGAATTCTTCCCCTAGGTGAACTACCTTCTACAGCGACAGAAGCGGAAAGAGTCAGTTCACAACGACGCTATGAGTCCGAAGGCATTGCTACCGCCTCACACTCTGAGCGTCTTGCAGCGAACACGCTGCTTATGTTCAGTTTGTGACTCGAGGCGATGGTGAAAATGGATGGCATTGAGGCAATCTGGATTGAATGCTTGTCTATGGCTGGTTCCCATGAGATTCTTGAAATGATCAATAACTTCATCTCCTTCGGACCGCTTCTAAGGCTTCCAGCATCCCAGGCTCTAACCAAGCTCCCTACCTTCAAAGCTAAGCTTGCTTCACTCCGCTGCCTATCTCTTTCAGTCTGTCTTTCTTGCTGCTTCCCGTTCGAAAGCGATGGACCATGGGTATGAACCGAGTAAGTCAGTCTCTTCGACTCCCTCCCTATATGGCCTTCCAACCCCCGGCTAGTGGCCTTTATCTCTCTCTTCTCTCTCAAAGCTGGCAATGAACCTGACTATCGGATGCCATCCTCAGCCCTCTGAACCGGTTAAGTCGAACTGCTTAAAACCCTGGCTTCGCCTTGCATGTTCCTGGCTTTGGGTGACTTCAATCGCTTCCTTGGATTGGAAAGAGAAGTTGCAAGACTCAGAAGAGAAAGAAGGGAGGGGCTTTCATGGATAGAGGGATTGATTGATCGAAAGGAAGTGAGTTCGACCTGGAGTGAAGCTTCGGCTTTCGCGCGCTAGTAGTAGTACGCTCACCCGTTGCGCGTTAGCGCATACGTTTTGTTTTCTTGCTGGTATCACTGGTACATGTGCTT
>JAWDEX010000017.1:431744-443297 GCA_035221805.1 Trichilia hirta
ATCATGTAGTCATGCCGCAAGCTCTCAAACCCTCGTAGGAATGGAATTCAAAGCATCTCAATAGCAGGAAACTAGGCATTTGAATGAAGGAAGAAACCATCATTGTCCACTTAACAACCCCAAGTAACTCAACTAGTCTATCATCCAAGCTTAATCTTTTGCTCTACTAAATTCTATCGAGCTAGATCTAACAAGTGCTATGACTTACCAAGATATTAGATTTTGACTTCTTTTCTCTTTGAACTGATAGCTAGAAAGAGAAAATTTTGATCACTTGGCACGAGTTCTCATAAGAGAATTTGAAATTTGGTGTCATAAAGATTCAACATAATCAATTATGAATTTTATGAAGTAGAGATCGGGACTACTCCAAGCTACAGTTTTCACTGCCTTATAAGAGAGAGACGGGGCCTATTACGCTTACTCCTCTCTTTGCTCAATCAATTAGATACTTGCTTGAAGTTATTCTCTCTTTGGCCTCTCTGCTAGCAGGTCTGGAGAGATATGGACCACTCTAAGCTACAGTTTTCACTACCTTATAAGAGAGAGATAGGGCCTAGTGCGCTTACTCCTCTCTTTGCTCAATCAATTGGATACCTGCTTGAAGCTATTCTCTCTTGTTATAACCTAATTTTGTCCTCTTTAAATTTTATTCATATTCGAGGTGTCAAATTTGTGATAATGACATGATGCTTAATTTTTAAATCATTCTGCCAAACTTGTTTAATAAATTTGTATCTTAGCTCAAGGTGTCAGATTTTGATAGCGATGTGTGTCTATATTTTCAAACCAACTATTAGGGTAATTTTGACAAACTTGTCAATAATGTATGTGTTTACTATTTTCTTTTTGACTTTTGCTAAGCTAGTTTACGTAGATGTTACTATTATTTTATCTTTTTGTTTACTATAAAAATGTAATCATTTTCTTTAACTATTAGAAATTATATTAATAATCATTTGTTTGTTTTGCAGGAAAGTTTTGTTGTGCTTAGATAAGTGGCTAATAACGATAATCTGTGACATTTCAGCTCGACATATATAAGTATGGGAGCTACTTTAGGGAGGATTTCAAGTGTTGAGAGCTCACACTTGTGAGCTTGATCTTCATTAAAATCAAAGGGTAGCAAAATATGCACTTTAAAGACTCATTTTTCTACCTTACTTTCTCTTTTAAAAGCATAGTCTTAGAGCTTGTTCTCTATAGAGAAAAATTTCAATTATGTATATTTTAGGCCATTAGAAACTAACAATATATATATATATATATATGATGTATTATACGTACAAATTTATTGATTTTTTTTCTCATCTATTTTATCTACATTTATAGCATATTTAATATGTTATCTAATTTTTCTCGATCTTTTGAAAAGATTGTGATACATGGAATTTTATACATTTTAAGGTTACGATTCATTTAATTATAATTTTTTAATCCTTTTAAAAAATAAACCTAAATTAATTCCAAATTCAATGGGAAAAGGTCCTAAACTTCAAACCTTTGGTACCATATTCAGAAATTTTATAAACTAAACCAAATAAAACTGGCATTATTTATAAATTTTTTAATCAAATAGTACAACACATTGCTTTAGCAAGCAACAACTCTAACCCCAAAATTAAAAGCAACGTACCTATTATTTTCACTCTTTTGATACTCTTTCTTTCCACGCAATCTTCAAATTCTCATTCTAGAAGAATTAATAAAGTGGTTGCTACTCTTTCTTTGGCAAATTTTTAAAATTCTCCATCTAAAAAATAAGGATACTTGTGCAAGAACCACTATTTAATGTTAGGTAGGTTGGTATTTATTTTTTTCTTTCAATTATTAATTATTTTCCTTTAAATGAATTAACAAATTACATACTCAATTCTTCTTTAACCGTTTTTTAAGAATAAAATTTGAGACAACTTTGCTGAATATTTTTTGACATATAAGTTGTGCATTATTTTATTTGTTTTTAAAAAGTTAATTAGAAAATATTATCCCACTACCTAACATTAGCCTAAAGGTATCGCATACAGGCTATTTGAATTAACTTAACATGATAATATTGGTTGTCACATAATTCTTGTTGATTATTTATTCTTATTAATTGCATTAATTTTATATAAAAAATTTGTATCTTTAATAATACCTTCAAAGAATATTTTTATAATAATCATTTATTCTTGGACTAAAAGAATAATTTAAATATTAGAAGTTTGAGAAGGTATTATAACAACATTTTTCTTTTATAATTGTCGGTTATATTCTACCTAAATTTTGACCTAACTTGTATCTGATGAACACCGAAAATATCCCAAAGATATTAACAAGGTGCACTTTAATAGAAAATTTATGTATTTGTTAAAATTATATTTAATATGATTCTTATGCTCTGAGTAGTGGAAATGCCAAATTAATACGATATCTTTAAAGGGATTTGATAAAATTAATTAAAAGAAGAATTACAACCTTGTAATATTAGATGTTTGATGTTCACAGTGACTAGTGGCAGATGTGGTTATGAGGTTGCATTTTTTTAATTGAATTTTTTTTTTTTTTTTAAGAAAAAAAGGAGTAAAATGACATCCTTTTAAGTAAATCTTTGGGTCCCGAATTGCCAATATTTTTTCTTTGTCATTTGAATTTTTTTAAGGAAAATGAATTTTTAAATTCTAAGGGTTTCATCAAATATACAATTTAGTTTTATTATATTTTTTAAACACTTACAAAAGTCCCAATTTATTAATTTAATTTATTAATTTGAAAAAAAAGTAAAAAATAACTAATAATGATTAAGAATATATGATTTTAATTATAAAAAAAATTATTTAAATTAATAAATTTTGTTAACCAAAAAAATATCGTATTTTTTAAATGAAAATTATATGAGTATTTATAAAAATGATAAGACCATTTTGTATATTTAACTAAATCTTACTAGTCTAATTTTTATTTTAATGATACTAACAATTTGTGGTTTTATAATATCTTTCGAAATACTTCATATTCATATTCGTTTGCAATTTATTGATAATGACCATTTATGTGCCATGTCAATTAATTTATGAATTAGATCACCAAAAAGCAATATAATTGAATCCACCTACTCCAGAACAGTTCAATATCTATTTACGTTCACCTACTTCATAGCATGCAATGACCCACCAATTCAAGGGTTATTGGTTACCCACCAAACTAATTAAAAATACGTATGAATTAAGGTTCAGTGATAAAGTCTCAAATGTTACTTAAAAATTTAATGATCTCAGTTTTAATAAAATAATTAATATTATATTATATTTATCAAATAATTTATTTATTTATTTTTTAAAATTAAGTAAAAATAACAGTCCCATATATATTCTTAAAAGGGATATATATATATATATATATCAAATCAAATCGAATAGATGAGTAGAGAGTGTAAAATATTTATGTCAAACTCCAAAATAATTACTTGAGGGCAAAAGATTGTGTGTGAAATCTAAAACCAATAAATAATATTTGCTTGATTGTTGAATTTGAACATGATATCATTGGTCAAATTCATTGATACTAGAAAGAAAACCTAAAATCTCAAAGGGGAAAAGATTATGACGTCCTATGTTCTTGCTAAATGCATATTTGTGACGTAGGAATGTGTATTTTGGAAACCTAGAATTCTCCAAACATCTTCTGAATGAAAATCGTTTATATAAATTAAGGATTCTGATTCATTATTGAACTAAATTTTTATTGAATAAATTTACGAATATAATAAATAATTAATAAACAAAAATATAATAAAAAATAAATTTTAATATTAACTGTTCAACCGAGTGAGAAGCTTTCATTATTAGTTACGGCTTATAGACGTATTAAATGCAGAAATTATAAACAGTCCATGTTTTGAATGGTTTCCGGTTGCGTTTGAATTTAGCTTTCATATTGAGTGCTCAACTTAACGATGTTTTCGCGTGAAGTTGAAAATTAGTATAAGGCTTCGGTCGTTTTAATTACACTAATAATAATAAAATTACGTTATAAAAATGATAAATATTTATCGAATAAATAAATTTTTATAATTTTTTACAATTATTTATGCATTTTTATTATCAAATGAAATATGACGCATTATTTGAGATTTGTTATTTTAAAAAATAATTAGTACTATAACTCTTTTCTTTTAATATTAAAAAAAAAAAAAAATTAGGGCAATGGATTGTATAAAAGCTAAAGAATGCAATTAACTAAAATTAAAATAAGAAGCACACTTTTGTTTTCTATCATTTTTTTTTTTTTTAATTTTATACAAACTTATTTGGCATTGAATTTTCATAAGAACAGATTAGGAAGCTGAAACCGTATTCATCAACGATTTCCTAAACGAGCTATGAAGGATTCAAACCGTCTGAAAATGAACTGGCTTTTGAGTTTTGACCCGAAACTAGACAAATAAAATCTGGAAAACCTAGCGGACATTGCTCTGAATTCAATCTAGGCAGCATATGCCAACTAGTGATTGCCCAAAATCCTATCATTCCGAATTACAGAGAGAGTAGTCAAGAAGAAGCTCAATTTGGTGCCAGATTGCGCCGCTTCATTGACCAGGTATAATATAGATAACTACAAAAAGACTTGAGAGGATTGTGTTGTATAAAGAAATAGTCTTAATTGTCAGTTTGTTTTACAATTTGATGTGCAAGGTTATATATATATATATATATATATAATCTCATATTTAAAATTAATAAACAATTATTTTAAAAAATATATATTTAAAATTAATAAACAATTATTTTAAAAAATATAATTATAATATTAAAATAAATTAAGTTTATAAAATTTTAATATTATTTGTATGTGACTAATACATATATTTATAATATAATAATAAACATAGAACAAAGCTATAAAGTTTATAAAAGTATAAGATAAAATTGTTTTGTTGTTAAATAATGAGGTTATAATAAAAATTCTAAATATTACATTAAATATCTTCTGAAATTATTTGATAAACAAATTTTTAAAAGCACCCCTAAAGTACTGAATAAGCAGCATAAAGGGTTTTTACTAAACACAAATTTAATTTAGAGTTATAAAACAAATTGTTTTCTTACTTTTAGCAAGCAATCCTAAACAGGATTCACCTTATTCTCATTAAATTTATTTATTTATTTATCATTTAATAAATTCAAACTCATTAACTTTTATTTTTATAATAAATGCTATAACTTACAATTTTAAAATAATGCAATTAATAACATTTTTCTCGCATCTTTCTTTTATTCAAAGAATAATGTTAAAAGTATAAACTATTATATACATGCTGGCAGATGGATAGAAATATATAATTAATACAATTAATAAAAATAAATAATATAAATCATATAATAAATAATAATATTTTACTGCATCAGTTTATTCTCATCTGTTGTATAAAGAGATTTATAAATTTTATTGCTATTATTATTAAAATAATTGAATAATAACTACAAAAAAATTAACAAAATTTTTTGGCAATTATCTAAATGAAGAATTTGGGGGCATAATCCTCATTAAAATTATTTATTTTTTTATCATAGAATAAAACAAAACTGAGTAACTTTCTTTTAAATATTTTAATTTTTTTAATAATAAATGCTATGACTTAACAAATTTAGAATAATACTATTAATAACAATTTTTTCATATATCATTATTTATTTAAGTAATAATACTAAAAATATAAATTATATTGGTATTAGAGCTAAAGATTTTTGAAAGAACTTTAAAAAGTTTGAAAGTGTTAAAAAATGTTTTAAATCATTTTACATGATTTTGAAAACGTCCAATAGACTAATTAGTGAGTCGAGTTTTAGATTAATATACATATTCTAGTGATAAGTATAGAAACTAAATAATTCGTTCTTTTTGTAGCTAAAGATGCCACTACAATCTAGTAAAGGAACAGGTAAACCCCAAAGAGAGATTGTACCTAATAGTAAGCAAGATTCCTCATTTATATCTTCACCAAAAATGCAAGAACTACAAACTCCTCCTCCATCACAATACTTGTAACTAGGAGCGAAGATGCCTCCTCTAATGACTCTAAAGGCTTAAGTAGCCTACACTACATATTAGAATACCTAAGGTTTTGCACAGATAGAAAAACTACTAGGACCAGCACTATACCCTTGTCAAGCCCTTATCCCTATCCATTCTTAAGGACAGCAATAACCTTTACCACTACAGCTGAACCATCTAAACTTGCATCAAAATTGTCCAAGCTTAACAAGGAAGTAAGATAGCTAAGGATTGCACCTTTTGATGGCATCACTAATGCTATATTAGCCAATAGGCGGTTGAAGACAATAGGCAAAGATTTAAATGATATAGGTTTAGAAAATTGAGAATAAATTAAAGGTGACTACCAAATTGTTAGAAGATATTGTAGTTAGTTGGTGGGAGAATATGTTGATAAGATTGATAATACCTTTAACATAGATCGATTTTGTACAAAAATTCAAAGATCAGTATTGTATGCCCTTTTATTATAATTAGAAAAGGCAAGAGTGATAGGAAATGGGATTGTTTATATGCACAGTAAAATTTAAAAATTTTTCTAAATCCAACTAACGATTTATGTGATAATCTAATATTTTATGATTATGAATTCATACCTTTCAAAGATGATTGACTTGATGAACTGCTTAAATGAAGATCTTCAAACTTGCATCTCTATGGTATCTACACAATCGAGAATCAATGGAACTTTAGAGTGCTAACTCCTTTTCGTCTATCTTTTTGTTTGTCCTTTTTCTAATTTCTTTCTCAAAGGAAAAAAACTCTCTTTCTAGTAACCCTAGGTGCAATGCATATATAAAAAGATCAAAATATGTTCTCTTATAATACAAATCAGAATTTCTATGGGTTTGAGTTAAATAAACCCATTAATGAGCAAATACAGCCCATTGTTCATATTTGGACATGGCCTTATACTTAAAGTTCAGTCTATTTAATTAAGTTTAATAAATATAATTAGTTAATCTAAATTAATAGATTCAGCCTAAATATAATACCTAATTTATGTTAAGAGTTCACAAATTTAATAAATTCATCTCATAAATTTATACACTTATTATTCCTAATTTTATGTGCGACCTAATAGGTTCTAAAAATATTGACAGTAATATTATAATCTAATTATAGTACTACAAGTCATGAGCGGTGTCTAGCAATATATCATAACTACCCAAGTAACAAGAATATGAATAGTTCATCATCACCTTAATCCGTGACTAATGTTATCGTATAGTTTAATCTTTTTGTCCTTGATACCTAATTAAACATGAGACATGAAATGTCTCACTCTCGTAAAGTTTAATCTATTATTATTCTTTGATATCTAGATTATAATTATCCAACCAAATGAGATCAATATTCTTATATTAATTCATTTGAGCATGGCCATGCATTTTCATAATTATACTTAATCAAAAGGTCCAAATGTATCACTCTTGTTATATAAGAGGGATAAATCCTATCTTGATTAAACATATCTCTCTATATAATTTATGATATATCCAATTATTTTTTTATAGTCTATCTTATTACGGATGATATTTAAAAATATCAAAATATATCATTCATTATATTAGGAATCATGGTGATCTCAAGTCAAAGAATCACATACACCATTATTATTATAAGAATCATTTATGACACTTATATAACAATTCATGTAGTATTCTCGTAATGGGTTGGTCTAGTACATTAGTTCTCTAACTGTACTCATGCATTAATTTTATATCTTATATCATGACACATCTTATGTTATCATCAATCACTATACATACTAGTTTTAATATATTATTGTTGCCCTATAAATAATAATACTTGACTAAAGATATTTAAGAATAATATTCAACTAATTGAACCTTCTATTTTAAAGATATTATTACATTTATTAAAACACACAAATATGTAATAATAAAATATTATATTAAACTAACAATGTCATGATACATAAATATATCAAATATTTAAAATAATGATTGGATCTTAGGACATATACCAACAATCTCCTACTTGTCCTAAATCTAATCTCCCATGTATCTAATACCAAAAGATCTAGTGTGATGATCATGCCTTTGCTGTGTCAAAGGTTTTGTCAATAAGTCAGCAATATTATCATCTATTAGTACTCTACATATCTTTACCTCACCTCTCTCGATAATCTCTCGAATAAGATAAAAGTGCTGAAGTATATGTTTAGATCTTTGGTGAGATCTTAGTTCCTTTGAATTTTAAGGTAATATCATTTTTTTTCATAATAACCAGTTTTTGAATTTTAAGGTAATAGAAGTGAAACTCCTAATAATTTGATTTCAATCATTAATGCACAAAGATTACTTAACAAAGGTTATGCTATAGAGCTAAGAGGCACCTACAAGGCAGATTTTAAGCGCCATAACGCCAGAAATAAGCACTGTAACACCTAAACATGGGCTAGAGGCTTTAAGTGCCCCTTTCCCTTCTTCATTTTTGTCATTTCTCTCTTTTTTAAATCCTAGATCTCTCTTTCTATCTCTAAATTTTACCACAAATAGCTTCTAAATCATCAAATCAACCTTAAAAGTATAATGTCAAGCTTAATTAAGGTAAGATTTCATTAGTATTTTTTTTGATTTACTTAGAGTTCATGAAACCTAAATTTGAGACTTTTGATTTCTTAATGATTTAAGGTTTTAAATGCCATAGGATTATGTTTAGGATATTGATAGACTTAATCAGATATTTTTCATATAATTAGACCAATATAGCAAAGATTCATCCTTATAACTTATCAGAACAGTTTTTAAAAAATTTTGAAAGTTAACACATCTATCAACTCTCTATGAATTAGGAAGGTTTCGTATATTTTAGTTATAACTAGAGTTATGCAAGTGCAAACCTAGTTTTATAAAGTTTGTATATTAGTTATCATCTTGGCTTTCTAATACGTTATTCTGAGCTTGAATTAAGCTTATATGTAGTAATTCAAAAATATTTCTTTATCCACCATTTTTAACATTTGTTTATATTACTTTATATTCTAGATTCATAAAAGGAAACTCCACCACCACCAGCATCTTAAACAAATAGATTTAAGAGCTTATTCTTTAGTTATGAGTAGTTTTATTTTCAAATATTTTTGTTACTTTAAAATATTTTGTGAAACTTATGGTTTTCTGAATTAGGAAATAGATTATTACTATTTTTTTCTAATAAATAAGGAAAAGTCTATGGGTTTTATGCATTGATTTATATATGTGGCTGAAGGCCATGTTTGATATTGATATAATCAATTGCTTTGTATTATAAATTCATGAAAGAATATAGATTTGTGAAGTTGATTCTGAATATAAATGTTTTTGCCACAATTTCTATTTTTCTTTATTGTTAGCCGAGAGCCATAAAAGGGGGAGTGCATGTGCCTTATTGTACTTTTGATATATGTGTATATGAAGGTACTAGTGTACATAAGAAGAAAGAGGCAAAGGAAGATCTAAAACCTGGCACCTGATACCTATTTATATCTCTGTATGCACTTTTAATAAATCTAATACTTTGAAATGTTATTTCTAAATTTACGAAAGGCATGCACCTAATATATTAATATTATGTTTTATACCTAAAAATGAATATTTTCTATAAAATATGTTTTATTTTGTATCCACTCACTGGGTTTTTATAAATTCATTCCTTATAGATTCCAAATTTTTATAGTATTCACCTTCTAAGTGAAGACTTATAGAACTTTTTTTAAAAGAGCACTATAATGCTAGATTCTCGATGCAATCACCTAGTAGTTTTTGTTTTACATGGATCCATTTATTTTATATAGATGAGCATAACACCTAAAGATTTATATGTTATTACATATCATTTGTATATTTCTTGTATATAGTACATGTTGTATAATTAGGCATAAACCTTTTTTTTCATATTTATGAGTTCCCTGTACATGATTGGTATTTGTTTGAAAGGAATATCTAAGTATTAATGTTTGTATATAGGTTTAACTAAGGTTTATAGGGTAAGATATCCTTACCTATATGCCAGTTACGATCCCAACTCTGGGGGTATGACTGTCGAAAAAAAAGAAGAAAATTGATGAAAATGAATTTAATTCAGCCCTCTTTGATCTTAAAAGTAAGTATATTGATTAGAAAATAACTTAATTACCCTAAAAATTGACAAAAAAGAAGTAAAAATGAGTTAAATAAGTTACACTTGTCTTTTCATAAATAATGGTTTACAATTGGTGTCATTTTCAGGTTCCCAAATACATCTGGGGCCTAATTAATGCTAGTTATGGTAGGCAATCCAATATCGACATTGATAATCGGCATCGATCATAAGGCTTTGGTCTAGGTCGATTTGGCCCTACCAGGTCCATGCTTTCCCTTATACTGTCTTGTGCAATTTATCTTTATTCTTGGCTTTGATTCTTACATGTTTGACCTCTGATTTTTATTCAGTTTCTTTTTGTGAAATCCTTATTCTATCTTCTTTTAGTAGAAATAAACGGATTATCATTATATTTCTCAATCAACAGGAATTTAACTTGAAGTTTGAGTGGGTGTGAAAGAGTTATATGCCCTAAAAGCTAATCACAATGTGATCAGCGATTGTAAATTCTATAGAAACTCTTGTAAATCTTATGATTTAGTAAAATAATTATTTTTTGTTATATACATATTGTCCTTTTATCGTTTGTAAATGTATGTTTCATTTACATATAATAATAAAGTCCATAAAATGTATGCAACACATATTGTTATAATGAGTTCATATTTATGAGATTATATGTGAGTAATATTATTCTTAAATATTCCTAGTCGTGAGACTATAAAGTGAGGTCTTTATAGTACTAAAAAGACTAGTATAAACTATCCTTGCTCTATGTGATAGAGGATAATTGATCTCATAGATTATTTGTGTAGAGACACTAAAGAAAGTATATAGGTGCTCATTGGTTGAGTATACATTCATTGAATAGACTCATACGAATTGTTCAAATGCTAATTATATTTAATTGTTAATTAGACATTTGTTATATCAATCATATAAATAATTCTTAGACTTTACAATATCATAATTACTTTATGAATGAATTGTCATACTTTGATACTACTTAGGGCAAGTCTGTCTTAGGCTTGTGATAGGTAATCATTGGGTATAGTAAGACATTCATGGATGTATATGAACATTAGAGAAAGGATCCATTAGCCTTAATGTTTGAGATAAAATACTCTATGTTAATAATTTAAATTTGACTCGTGAAATTCTCAGTTAAGGTTATATATTGTGTCGATTAAGAAGTGTGTTCTCAATGGTAATACACAGTAGAGTCACTATCTATTATTTATTATACATAACACTGAATCTAGAAGGGTTTGATGATTATAGCATACTTCTAATTTGTTTAGAGCATTGTGTGATAGAAGGATTGAATTACACGATAACTAATAATAGAAAGGTTCAATTTTTGAAGCTATTGACTTCATTGTAATTTGGGGGCCGTATTACATGGCTAGGTATCAATATTGGTCTGTG
>JAWDEX010000017.1:443397-491683 GCA_035221805.1 Trichilia hirta
TAGGAGCAAAGAGCAGCTACAGCATTCCACTTACACTACGACCCCTAATATGATATGTCCGATTATCTTATTAGTTAGTTAGTTGATCATCTCCCCCATCCACACCACAACTTTTTGCTTGCTGGTTACAGCTTAAGCGACTTTCACTTTAAATTCAAGCAATTAACTACGTTAATCGCCCGGCTTCGAAAGAAAGAAAAAGGTGCGTGCCGCACTCACGAGGGACAGCCTCTCTGAGTTCTATTCCGAACACAGTTATTTGAGTGGATCCATTCTTTTCCTTTATTTATATACGAAATATGCACTCATAAGTCAACCTAATATAACTATATATTGATCAACAGGCAGTGCGGGCCCCACAAATCTTAAGTTTCGGGCTTCACTAAACTAAAGGTGCTTCAATGGATACCTTCTGCCTCAAACACTTCTCCAGCGGCTTCACTGGTCGCTGGTTTGCCATTCTCGGTGTCTAGAACTAGAAACTATAGTCAGAACATCGGCTTACCAATCGCCTACCCTCCGTAAGGTCTGCAAGGAATGCAGGAAAGTAGGTGCTCAGCTACTCGATCGACTACCTTGATAGGGGGAAAGCTCTCGGCTAAGCAGCAGAGGACCGAGAGAGAGACAAAAAGGATTGAAAGGCTGGACTTGCTTGAAACAACTAGCTCTACTTCCGGCTTTAAGGTTTTCAAAAGTATATGACTTTAAGACTTCAAACCTTTTCCGTCGTTACGACTTCCGCTAGCACCTGACTCGCCCGGCAATACTGACTTGAACCGGCTCCCACTTTGATTGAGTCGCGAGTCAACGAGTCAATTAGCTGCGGGTCTTTAAGCGTGGGAAGCACTGGGGTTACTAAGCTAGCCCTCGAAAACAGACCCATAAAAAGCCATTTTGATCGTCACAACAAAGGGGTTGAAGCACCCGAATTGCTATTATTTCAAATTACGATCTCTATTCCAAGCAGTATGCGGATACCCCTTCTCCGGTCATTATAGCGTACTTCCTTGATCTCTCTGGATCAACATAGTGCACCTTTTTAATCAGAGCAAGCTCACTCGCAGGGTATGCTATCCCTAGTTTCCCAAGCCCCGGACTTCGGACCCACGTTCTTATTCAAACCTAGGTGCCTATATACGCTCTATCATCGCTCGATGGATTTCGAACGGACTGCCTATGGCAGGGGAATGTATTCCCATCTGACGCCATGCCATCCCTTTCTGTTCATCAACTCAAACTCTTACCTTAGGAATCAAGATCATGCACGTGTAAGAGCCAAGTGAAATCCTCCATCACTGGACAAATACCGAAGCTAAATAGAATCCTAACTCCACACCCTGACTCCACACAATCAAAGGAAAGTGAGTGACTATAGCTCAAAGGTAAGGTAGTGATTAGTAATTGGGACAGGCTTCGTTTGACCCTTAGTTAGAGATTCGAACTGTCTTCGTTCGGTTTGGGTAACGAAAGAGGAGATGTGCATGCCTGCTATCGATCTATCCTATCTATGCAATTTGATCTGTCAGGGATGGGACCACTTGTGACTGGTGCAAGTAGCTCTATTAAGGTCTACATTCAATTTACAGGTATGCTTTTCAAGCCCCACTTCACTAATCAATACAATAGGACAGGATCACTTTTCGATTTCATCAATACAAGACCGTGCAAGAGTAGAGTGAGTAAGCTGGGTTTCCTACCCCCTTCCACGGAGATTGCCAGAGCAAGGACGTATACAGGCATATTAGCTCTTCGCTCGTCCTCGGTTGACAGCCAAGCCGTCTTGGTCTAAGCAGCTATTTGAATTCACAACCTGCAGCTGATTTGAAAACAAGCGATTCGTGAACAACACATTCTAACAGTTCGTCGAAAGGTCGTAAAAAAGAAGAAGAAGTTGTTAAAACCCTATCAACAACCTCTTGCAGCTTATTCTCATCAAATAGGTTGTTGAAATTCCTACTTGAACTAAGGGATGAAAAGAATCTCTCTTCCCTGACCGATTGGTATCCTAGCTTTTTCATGATCCGCTGCAAGTGTGATCATATCCGCTCTTTGAACATCCGCTCTTGCGAACACGCTCTTTGGTTGATCGATTTGAGATTCGTAATTAAGAGATAGAATGAATCAATGCGCATTGCCTGTAAGCACTAAGCAAGCAGGTATCCGCTATCTATTAGCAGGAAGCGCAACTCGTATTACCAATTTCAACCCGCCTCTTCAACATCTCCAAGTAAACTTTGACCACCGGAGTGCAGTTTAAAGCCCAAAGGACCAAAACTTCATTAAATAAGATGTACCTTATTCACAATCAACCTCTTTCTTTCATATCTTCTTTCCCCTTGTTTATTCTCTTGGGATGGGAACAGCTACAGACGCAGCTGAGAGACCTACTGCTTGAAGTGGGCTACTCTGACTATTTGACTAACTAAAATAAAAGAAGAAGATAATAAGGGATGGATTCCATATTTAGGACTCCGTATTGGAGAACTTTCTGAACAGGTGCTTCTGAATTCCACTATTAGCTTCCTTCGTTGGACCGTTCCCTAGAGCTTGCTACTTGGCTCCCCTTCTGTCAGACACAGGAAGACTGACTACAACAATTACGAGAAACTTCAAGTTGAGAATCTCATGTACAAGTGAGTCAGATTCGATTTCTATTCCCTTCACTTCAGTTCAGCTTGAAGCCGGCCGAGGTTCTGAAATTCTTTTCAAGAGTAATCCAACCAATTTAATTAAACAACTTCTTCACTGACAGGTCGGATTTGATTCGGATGAGAGCAAGCTTTTCGAATCGGAATTTGCTTTCCGGTTCATTTGCCATATATATCCGGACTTTAATCGATTGAATGAAACCAGAAGACAGAGAACTCCTAAGCTAAGTCGTTCTCTTATATACATACCATATGAGACCACCCAACTTCTCTCATTCCGGATTGGGGCGGGTTCTGGTAGGGAAGAAGCAGAGTAGTCCCCTGGTCATCAGTTAGTAGTGGAATAATCCCAGTAGTTGTCCTCTTGCCTAGCGGAGTCAGCCCTTAATGGACAATGATAGGCAGACCAAAGATTGCACACCGCAGTCTAAGCGTGCTTGCTTTGGGCACCGGCACAGCAGAATTGGAATCCGCTGGCTCAGATGAGTGTGGCTTACTTCCTTGAGAAGGGCTTTCTGTAACTAAGAAATGAGAATTGTTGGACCCATATGATCTCAGGCTCATAAATAGGATGAAACTGACAATTTCACACTTAGAGATTGAGCTCGTCAGTGAGCTTTTCCATGGTGTCTAGAGAAAGCAGCTTTGAACATTCCATTCGTACCCAAGGAAAGTTTTGGCAGGCATTACTGTGATCTTGAAGCCCTTGCTAGGAGCTACTCTCCTCGGCTCACTTCACTACCTTTAGAGAAAACAGTTCCAGCAGAAGACGAAGAAGGGGCATTGGCTTCTTCCGGGAAATAGTATAACTGCTTTCCCTAATCACCACCCCAAAAACAAACTCAGGAATTTTCTTCTATCCCTCTCCTCTCAGTCCACTAGCAATACACCAGTACAGTAAGTCAGTATAGCAAAGGCACAGATGCTTTTCATAGCCCTAGTTCCAGACTTTCGTTCCTAAGTGCACAGAATCGTCTCTTTGATGCCGAGAATCGTCTGCTCTCTCTTTCTTTCGAGCTCAATTACATCGACCCTTTCCTATTCCTAGTTCAGGAAAGCAGAATGATTTGAGTGTTCCGGGGAGATCGAATATTAACTAGCTAACTCGATGGAACGTCGAAGCTAGCCAGCTTTGAAGGAATAGTAATTCGGTAAGGACCGATTGGACAGCGAAAGCTAAGCGACAAAGAGCAAGAAGAGGTTTAGGAATAAGTAAGAAAGCAGCAAATCCTTACTCGGAGAGAGAGTTTATGATCGAAGACCACGAACTTTAGGAATGGGGTCAGTGCAAAGCAGAAGATGAATTCATTGGTGGAATGTCAAGGTAAAATCGTGAAAGCAAAGTGGGTCTGAAGTCTACGCAACTTGTTGACCAATGCCCCATTTCATGCACTTCTCTTCGGCTCATTAAGAGCGGGATCCGGAGTTTTTCGAGACCAAGAGTGAGTCGTAGATAGAAAGACCTCTCCGCAGCTCATGGACGGGACTCTGGGAAAAGGGTTCTTGGGATTAGATACCTTCTGAAAGTTCAGTAGAGAAATTCAGTCCTTCTTTACTTGAGCACTGGTTAGACCGCTTGATCTTATGGAAAAAAAGCATAAGAGGACTTGCTTAATTGATTTCAGGCTGTAGCTGGAACTGGAAAACCTACAAGAAGCCTATACTGGAAAGCGTGATAACAAACAACATTAGGCCTGGGCCTAACTTTGCTTCTAACACTCGGGAAAAAAAGACTATCCGGTCCGTCCCTCTCCACGTCAACTTTCAAGGTGGCATTTATGGAGTCACCTATAGAGCAACGAAAGCCGCCAAATCATAAAGAGTCACTGTCATTGTTCCTGGCTTGAAAACAAAGGTGTTTGTTGAAGTAGCCCAAAAACAAAGGACAGAGCCAAAGAGATCAATGTCTGATTGGTATTTGCTAGATTGCGGTCGATAACGTTAGTGAATTAGGTGAAGGTACGGAAAGAGAGGGATTCGAACCCATGATACAATCTTCTTGTATGTCGATTTAGCAAACCAATGCCTTAAGCCCATCTCAATAGCTCAGTGGGAGAGCAGTCAATGATTAACTGACTGGTCGTAGGTTCAATTCCTACTTGAGAAGAAATGAATTAAAGAATTCGAAAAAAAGGCTTTGCCTTGGTCCTTATTCTGCACTAGTCGGGCGGTGTGAATGATAAAGCGTTAAGTGAGTTTTAATGAAATAGATGATTCGCTGCATCGTTGAATAGCAACACCTTTCTTATTACAATTACAGCAAAAGACTAATTAAGTAAGAGAGAGAAGAGAGAGTTTTCTGGGTAGAATCCATTTTCCCTGTTCTATATAGAATTTTTTTCCACTTATGGAAAGGGGCTCGTAACACCAAGGTCATTTGATTGAAACAAGCAATCCTAGGACTAGCTTTGCCCGCGATTTAGTCGATCCTCGAAAAAGTTCTAGCAATGTTGCTTCGACGTTCAGCGCTTTTTTTAAAAACTTCGTAAATTTCCGGTATACCACTTCAGATTCGACTCCGCTTTTCATAGCAAAGATCATGTCGCCCCTGACCTTTCTAAAAAGTCCTTTGCTTGGCTGAAAGCGGTCATAGAGGGTAGGCGAGGTGAGAACTCAAGCTAGGAGGAACTCTTTCGCAGACGATTACTAAACTGCTTTTTCTTCCCCTACCTTTGATGTACTTGACTTCGAGAAGCCTTGGCTTGTGTACAGGTTGGAGGAAGAATAACAGCTGCAGAGCAAAAGAAGACCGGTCGGAGATAGCAGCTCATGAACAGCCCTGCTCGAAGGGTCGTAGCCCGAACTGACCTAGCAGCAGAGGTGACTCCCGAGAGCTGATCCTAGCTTGGACTGATCTTTGACCCTAGCTCCAGGCGAAAGGATACGTAGGTTTTTCTTCCTTCTTCTAAATGGGCACCGGAAAGTTCCCCTATTGGGCTGGAACTGGAAGGTAAGGCAACTTACAACAGTAGAAGTCAGAGAAGAAACTACGCCACTGCCGCAACTACGAAGATCAAGCAGGCAGCGGAAGCCGGTATGCCAATGCAGCATTAGCTGAAGAAGATCAAGTTAGAGAGCAACTGACTTATGAAGAAGCATCTCAGAGTGTCGATTGGCAGAGGGGATGAGATTCAAGCCCAGAAGGGATTTGGTACCGGCACCAGTCGAAGATAGGCATGGCATGGTAAGAGACAAAGGCAAAGGAAGAGGCTAAGGCGGCAGCTAAAGCAAGGGAAGGGCAAAGGCAGGAGAGGAAGTCAAGCAAGCAGCACCAGCTGATCGTGATCCAGTGCCAGTTCACATCCAGCAGCAGATAGAGCAAGTTTCAAAGCAATTTTATTAGGTAGCCTATTAGACTAAAATACAGAATTGCTGCACCAATTGATAGAGATTTGATTGCTTGTTTATGTTATCCCATAAGACTTATTTCAGTTTCAAGGGGGTGTCAACCGGTAATAGAATGTAGCTAGATAACTTATGCCACAGCATTTATGTGGGATTGAGTTCATGGAACACTAACTTAACCTTCAAGGTCTGATAGTGCTACAGTTAACACCAAGCCACAAAGAAGGCCCGGGTCATCCAGCTTATATGGAGTTGATTCATCTTCCAATGCCCGAAGAGAAGGAAGGTGGTAGTCTTGAAGAATGACCCGGAGATTTTCTTAAGTGATAGCACCTACTTAAGTAAGAGGGTCTTCGTGCACTTGAGCTTCTGTTCAAGGGGGAAGATAGGCATAGAAGGGCTTGCAATGATCTATTATGTTGAAGGTCTGCCTGCTGCGATTGAGGAATGAATCGATCATTTGACTAAGATAAAAAAGATCTTCCGCGGGTAGAAAAGCTCCGGTACGCTGGGGGATAGGTCGATTTATCTGGTCAGATCAAATAGATAGGCAAATGGTTTTCAAAGGGATCGAGAGAGTGAAGATCGTCTAGCTATGCCAATGGATGGGGGTAATGACACGTGGCTACCATGGCCATGGAAGTACCGACCTGAGGGACTGACTTGGAAAGGTCTCTTCTCGCACTTATCCAAGGACAACGTCTTCGCTCAAAGACTTCTTGCTTGTCTTCCCCGGTCTTTCGACAACGGGTTCAAAACACTCTTTCTAGCAGACTCGTCAGCGGCTGACTCTTCCTTCTTATCGCTCGTGATCCATAGGATGCTTGCAGAGCGAGCGCATACAGGCCTTTAGTTTAGGTAAGAAGTAGCTGCGAAGTGAATGACCTTCGGGGAAGGGCATGAACGGTCAATCAAGAGGTTGCTGCCTGACCGTTGTTAGGTTCGAATCCTTTCTGGGGAGCTCTCTTCTGATTATATTAAGTAAGTAGCGGGGATGCTTATCTAATTGCTTAACTGTGTGTGTAATGCCGACGCCCTAATACCTTATGACCGAGTCTTTCTGGCCCCCTGTGAACACTTCATCCCTAAAGAATGGAATCCGGATCCGGAAGTTCCTTCGTTCCCAACCAGTGATTCTCATGGCCTTCGTGCCAAGGAAAGACTAGTAAACTCCATTACACAGAAGACTAATCGAATCCCGATTCAAGGACAAGCAAGGAAATCAGTCCACGAATGACTTTCTTTTTGCCAAAAGTAAGTTGCTCGTTTGGATAAGACAACACGGCATCAGCCATATGTAACAATGTATAAAAAGGAAACCGGACATCCCTCCATTCTTTTCGATACACAGTACGGTTCGGCTACGCATTCACAGTAGATAAGACTACAGCTGGGATTGAGAACATGAATTCGTGCGTGACATAACATACTACCACCAATGGCATTCATCATCCAAGCTTGAGTGCACAATGCGGCTTGTCGTGCGAACTTGTGATGCAACGATAAAGAAGGAAGAGAGAGAGTCAATTAAGCATACTGCGGTCACTGCGATGGTCACAAGCTCACACTTGAAGGATCGGAACACACGGCTTAGGGCGCATGATCTCATTGCAGGGCTTGACCACTCATGCTCATCTCGATAATAAGACTAGACTCCGCTGGGGTATGGCAGCTGATAGCTAGCTTAGGCTTCTCGGCGAGTCTCCCCTGCATTGATCCATTGTGTTAGCCGGCATGCTTTCATCGCTTCCGTGCTCCTAGTTGGCCATTGAGGAACGTGATGCCCTACGGGGGAAAACATTGGATGAAGATGGTTGGCTAGGTAGTGCAGTTAAGGTCGTTAGCATAGCTTGCCTCGAAATGAATTGCATGGCTGACAACAAAGCACAAGATTCACTCGTTACACTAACCACTGTCCCTGAAGTATGAAGTGAAGCCGGGGGATCGGTCTACCAACTAAAGGCCTAGCCTACGTCGGGGAGGGTGAATTCGAATGTACTGAAAATACGACAGCAGCGTACCGAATTAGACACTTCTCATCGAAGGGTTCAATCCCATCTACTCGTGAGTTCGTAGAATCTGTTGCACAAAGGTAGTTTTGTTCAAAGGGAGGAAATGTTTACATTGGGGTGGCCAAGTTCGTCTTCGCCTATCGGCTCACCCAAGACGGAGTTCCTCTTTTACCGCTTATCTACTCAAGCGGAAAGGGCCTTTTTATTAAACGAATTTGCGATAGGCGATATAGGTTATCCAAGCGGGCAAACAGGGGGAGAAAACCTCTAGTCTAGACCCGATGCTGCAGTCTCGTTAATCCTCCTGGCCACCTCTTTCAGTTCTTTCAGTGGTATAAACAAGATTAATCAACTCTGATGTAACCTCGTCCTAACTAAGATGCCACACTAGACCCACTGGATCGACAAGCAAGGAATTCGGAAAGGGCTCTTATCCTTTTGCTGCATTTAGAAGGGCTTGCGTAATTGGAAGTCTTACAAAAGAAATCGAATATTATGGAATGGCCTTAAGAAGGACTACAATTTCTACTGGTTATGGGTAGGCAACTACTTCTTCAGCATAATATTAAGCCGAGACTACCACTAGATAAATTACCCAAAGATAATGAAAGACGCAACGTATCCCGGAAAAAACTTGCTCACATTCGATCATAGGGGCACTCCCAAAGGCAGGACTGGCTGCAAGAGAAGTCATTAGAATAGGCTTTTAGAACTGCCTTACTAAAATCCCTCTTCCTCCGGTCTAGCAATTTCATCCTTCTTAACACTGGAGCAAATATTCCTGCTTTTGCCCTAGCAAAGACTGCAACTTGCTCGAAAGTAGAAGGACTAGAAAAGCTCGTCTGGATCGGACATGAAAAGGAACCGCTGGAAAAGAGAATGCTGGAGAGCTTGAGAACTCACTTGCTTTAGGGACCTTGACCAGCGAGGACCTCACAATGTATGGATGGGCTGGACCGACATCGAAAGCCACTCCAACAGACTCAGAGATGGGATTTGCCCTTTCTTACACTTGACTGGATGGCACTCGCTCAAAGGCAGAGGGGGGTATAGGTAGGTATACCCCACCCGAAAAGATCTCCGTTTGTATAAGGAACCTCTAACCTATTTCAATTTAGGAAACACTTTTCTTTCCAGGTCGAGTGAACAGACCTATAGCCCTTCTTTTGAGTAATTTCACCTAGAAGAAGGAGTCTGCTATTGGATTCACTTGCAGCGGATTCTCTTCCCAAAGAATTTATTCTGAGCATATGAGAAAGAAGGCTTCTGGAAAGCGGTTTAAGGATAGCGCTTCGCACCTTGCCGAACCTAAGGTTAAGGCGAAAGCCCTTGTTCTAGCTAATTCGGTGCGCTAGGAAGAGGAATCCCTAAAGCATTGATTTCATGTCTATCGCTTGAACATCCTAGGCCTTTGTCAACGCCTTTTAAGAAGATCACAGTATATGTCTAATGCAAAAGTCCATTCCTGTTGCAGCAGCTACAGCTCTATTATTGATCTATCCAATTGGTCATGGAGTCCATCCAGCACCTGCGAAGCGCTACGCTCCTGCTTACGAAAGACTACTTTCCAAGCGAACTACTGAAGACTACTGGGAGTGGGAATAAAGCTCCAGCCCTTTGCCCTGAAATCCTTCAATATCGCACCTACTACCAAAGACTGAACCTAAGAAGGGGTGGGATAAACATAGCCATCTCTCCCTCACCCCGCAGCTCAAACTCCGCATCCTGATCCAGATCCAGCTACGGATTTACTAGAGCTACTACGCATCCTAGAATTGGGGGAAGGAAAAAACAAACCTAAAAGACTGTAAGAATCTTCCTAAAGTAGCAGAAGACATGAAAGTCACTAAAGAGCACTTTAAAACAGGGCATAGAAAGTTTTCGGGTACCACAGTGAGACAGTGATCCCTACGCCCTGAAAAAACTGCCCGAGGACCCACCTATGCTACTACCAAGCCCACTGCTGCCAAGCAAGGGATGGCTATAACTAAAACTTCGATACCTAAATTTATTCACCCAAAGACTTAAGACCGTCATTCTTTTCTTCATTACTGCAACGCGCCAACCGAAGCAGAAAGCTACCGCTCCTACTTAATGCTTTATCTATGATTTACTTGAAATTAAAAAGATCTCAGTGATTTATTACATCGCTTGCTATGCGACTATAATTAGTTGATAGCGGAACTCCGCTGGGACAGCTGATATGAAAAAGAAAGAAGCGACGTACTCCTACCTCTTGCTTTAGCGCAAAGAACGGCGGATATCGCACTTTAGCTAGAACTTTCATGGCTTACCGTCCTTTAGCGCCTATGGTCTAACTAAAAGAAAAGTACTCGTCAAGGGCCCAAGCGTGAACCTTCACTTACGCATCTAGCCAGCAAAGGAAGACGCAAGGCAAGGTCTGGACTGCTTTATTATAACATTAGAGAAGCGGAACCTCCAAGCTCAGACATCTCGAACTCAGAAACAACCCTTCCCTCCGGCACTGGAAGCAGGCAGAACTACCAGACCGAAGGGGAAGAGGAAGTCAAAGAGTGATCGGGCTTGCGGCTCTTGTCCGCAGTCTCGGTTCTTTCTTTCAATGCAAGTTGACTAATCAACAATCGACGTTCTTAGATGTCCACGTATGATTCTTAGTCAGAGACCACCAATGAGGGTTTGGCTTTATGAACCTTTAGTAAGAATTGGAATCTTAAGAAAGTAGCTAAGGTAAGTCAGGTAAGAAGTAAGTAAGGCTAGCTCATTCCAAGAGGTTCGGAAAGTAGATGTCTAACTTAAAGCAACTCGCTACCGGGGGCTAGTAAGTTCTGGGTCTTCTATTTCATCCTCTCTCCGGCCAGCTTCAGATCGAAGAAATCAGCGATAGCTTGACCTTTAATAGCTGCTTTGGGAGGAGTGCAGACAATATCGCAAGCGAAGTAACCACTTGGCTGCACGTCCTGATAGGGCAGGTTGGGATAATAGATATCTGACCAGGCTAGCTTTAGTCATAAGTCGAACAGAATGAGCTAAAAGAGTTTGCCGTAATCTTTGAGCAGCAAAGACTAGGGTAGGGTTAGGCAATTTCAGCACGAGAGTAGTTCAACTCAGGCCCTTTCAATATGCGGCTGAGATAGTAGACAGGCCTCTATATGCCTGATTCGTATTTGTCTTCTTGAGCAAGTCACGCACCTACTCTCCATCGTCGACATATACAAACAAGATCAAGGGATTTCCTAGCTGTGGAGGCATGAGTACCCGAGGTTCAAGTAGTTTTTTTAACCAAGTCAAAGGCTGATTGCGCCTCGGCAGTCCATTGGAACCTCTGACTCTTCGGTTTCATGAATCATCCAAATCGGATGCTCGGTACGGGATGAGTTCTTTGGGCATAATACGTTCTACTCCTTTGTTCGACACTGATTATCAAGGGTTCGCACCTTTGTATCATTACGGGGGGGCCTGCTTCACCCGGAGAAATGAAGAATGGGGACAAGGCTACCTGGACCGCTGACTGTTCTCCGAACGGCTGTGAACAAGAAGGAGAAAGGCCTATTGTTATTGTGAAAGACGGGGACCACAAGCTTCCTATCAGACCAAGGCCAGTAAAGCATGAGGAAATTCTTCAGTAGATTAACCTGATTCGGGATGACTGGATTGACTGACTGAACCGAGGTAAGTAGTTCGGCTAAGCCGGAAGAAAGAAATGTTAATATATAGAAGTAAGAGAGGGAGTTCAAGTTAAGGAATGATATAGAGATCGGGGTGGGTAGGTATCCCCAATTGCATTAACCAAGCAACGTATACAGATAGAGATGAGCGTTTGCGCATTGATACCGATACAAAGACAAGGGAAGGAGATTCACCCTTTGCCATAGACCTATTGCAAGAGCTCTTAGACCGTTTATTGAACAGAAAGGCCGGCAGGGCAGATGCTACTAATGGCCTATTTGAGCATTTTCCTTGACCTAGACTCTGTGTTGGTTTCAGTTCAGTCTACGGTCTCCCCACCGAAAGTCGGATATCACTTTATTCCCCTCGGGAGTGAGAAGTGAATCAGGGACTTGCCATGTATACGAGTGAAACTGAGAATCCCCTTTCCTCAAAGAGCTCCTGACAGGTGCGACATTGAGGACAGTGCCCAGCTTGTTCGCGTCGGTCTTTCCAATCAGAGTTCTACCCGGGGGATTGACAAAGGGTTGGGTCTGGTTCGCTTTCATTCAACGGTTGGAAGCGAATAAGCCAAAGACAATGGACTTCGGACTTCTCCAACCTTCCCCTCTGAGCTTGACTCTGATGAGCTGGAATCCGATCCCAAATAAAGAATAAAGAACTTCCTCAATCGAATCGAGCAGACCGACCTGCTTCCTATGGTTTAAATATCCTGCTGGCAGTTCTCGGGTATCAGAATCGGAAGCTTATGAGGATTAGGCGCACGATCCTTATTGTGATTTAAGAAGTTTCACTTTCACTTGAATTCTCCAATGAAACCTGAAATCAATGGTTTTGAGTCCCAAGGTCTCGCCTTCACGTCTTCAACGAAACCCCACTCTGCTCACTCTTCTTTATTGCTGAAATCGCTCAAGTAATGACAAAGACTAGGCGCTTCGATGCCCCCCCAATTCCTCAAATCGGGTAAACTCGGGCTGGCCTCATCAATCTAAATGGCAATTCTCTGGCTATTTTCCTATATCCAAAACGTGAGTGAAAGGGGTCCTCCACCAACTCATAGGAAGAAAATGCGATTTCAAGGCTAGCTTCCTATATCCAAATCGGGAGTGAAAGGCATTGACCGGCATCCCGGTCATCAAAGCAATCAATTTCAGGGACTAAACCCCGCCTTGTAACAGCCTTCCATGAATCTCCGTCAGCTCGGGCTAAAGAAAGATAAAGATGGGGTCTCGAAACGGGTATCAGGTATATAGGTCGAGAAGAATACAAAGTCGCTGGGCAACTACTGGTAGAAGCTAGGCCAGGGAGAATGAAATGGGGAGGGTCTGCCTTACCGGAAATTGAGTATTGGGAGGAAATGAAAGGCTTTTACTAAGACCACCGAGCGAATTAAGAAGAGAAAGGTTTTGTTTGAAGCAGATTTGACTGAAGGGGCACCTAGAGGTATTAAACTATCTCGTACTAACTCGTACTAATAAATAATAAGAAAAAGAATAACAAAAAACCTCGAGTGAAAGGGGCAGGCTGGATCAAACTCTGCGCACCAACGCGAGCCTATGCATTCAGCTTCGCCTCTTCTCAACTCCTTTCTAATCTATTCATCTGGCTAGAGTAAAGAGGCATGGCCTGAATAACATGCTTTCCCGATCTACCGAGAATACTTAGGTGCATGCGAGACATTGAGTACATACACGATTTTCCGTGAGCGGGAGGTGATATTTTAAGATAGATCTTACTAAAGCGCTTGTCTTCGAGGCCTTCTCTTCACGGAACTGGAATGAACCAACTTTACAGCCAATCCACTCGACTCATGCTGCTCCTCTGTCTTCCCGGATGATCGATTCCCAGCAGGGGCAATCATCCTAACAACTCCAGATTCTATTGATTCTAGTGCACTATCCTTAACACAGGTAAATCGGTCTTTCTTTTTATCATATGGTATTCATGTGGAAGAACTAGGCTAGAAAAGAATCCCTCTAATGCATTCATTCATCAAAGGATTTCCTATTCCCGTGTGGACGAAGACCGAGACTTCTCTAAGATCCGATTCAATGGTAGCTTGCTTACTCTTCTATTGTTCTTAGACGGCTCTTGATGAACTTTCAGACTGAAGCTTACTACTTTCTATTATAAGTAGACTGGTTCTTGCTACTCCTTTTCCTTTCTAACTGAAGCTCACTAGATTGTTTGATTTCCTTTTTTTTTTCTTTCTCTGAAATTCAAGGAATGAGACCGCACTGACTCAACCAATGACTAAGAAATTCCATCTTCCGGGTGCACTAAGAGCTCTTTCTTTCATAAGGAATTCCATATTGATAGAAACCCATAGAGAGAAGACACAAGATGATAATAAGAGCTCCGTCTTCTTCATTCACAGAGGAGATAACCAACCCTTCTAAGGCCTTACTCCTCCTGACCTTAGGAAGAAGGAATAGAGGTAGGATTTGACCCATCCAGATAGAAGGACAGAGGTAGCATAGAAAGCAGAGGACTGAGACTTCTTCCTTGGCTTACTAGAACAAAAGGACGAGGGAAAGAGATAGATGCGGGAAGACGTAAAATGATGAAAGATGCTAGCCGGAAGATCAATACCTCAAATCCTGCGAAGAAGCTATTAGTCAAAGATTCCATCCATCCAGACGTCATTGGTTCATGCAAAGACCTGAAATGGAACCAGAGCCAGAGGCGAGCTACCATTTCACCAATTGATCTCGCGGCTAGTCTTCGGTTCTCAGGAGTCTTTTTCGTACCACTGATCCTATGCGTATGACTTATAGTCAACTAGAGGCTCCCTTTATTCATTAATGAATAAAGAAAGGCATGGGGAGTTGAAATAGGCTTTCGTGGATCCTTACTTTTAGTATAGTAAGGATCTACTAATGGTTGTGCTGGATCGGTACTGGACCACCTTGACAGCTCGTGAGTTGGTCTAAGGATAAAATCTGAAGATCTTGACTTTCATTCCCGTTTGGTATCACAAACCCAACGGGCGAAAAGGTAAGTGGCAATACAACGTTCTTTAGTTAAGCAACCGAAGAGGCATAACAAGATTTTGATAGTCATATTAGGTTCGCAAGCCAAGCAAATATGCCTTAATCCGAAGCCAGCCAAGGCAATCTAATATTTGCATCTTCAATCAGGCCGAGAGAAGCGAAGAAAGCAAGCAATCAACGAAGCCAAGGCCCAAGTTCAACCTTCATCACAACATCTCCTCCTTATGCCATATCATTTCTATATGACCTCCTTCTCTCCTTTTCATTTAAGGACATTAGCAAGAAGCGCTTAACTTAAGGATCCCTAAAAAAGAAGTAAGTGAATCTGGAAGTGCCGCTAAGGCTTCTTCCTTTCTAGGCCCTAGAAATCAGTCCACTAGAAATGGATGCGTGAAAAAGAAAGAATCTTTCTTAAGCCTAACGACTACTTTATGTTAATGACGATTTGGAATGTTTGCGATTTCTATTTCTATTAGTCACCCCTTTCCTGTTATACCGAAATTACTTGGTCCGATCCAGCTCCAGCTTCCTGCTACTAGAAAGACAACTAAAGGGAATGCCAATTATCTTACTTACTCTTTTTTTTTGATAGCAAGGGTCTGGTAGAAGCGAAGCGCTTACGTTTACATAATAGGGGCTCAGCTCAGCTCTTTCATTTGATGTCAGGATTGACTATGAATTCTCCTAGTGAGCAGTTGTGGTTATTATTTTATAGTACGGTTTGAAGAAGGACAAAAGTTCTGGCTGTGGCTTTCGTTGAGCCGATTGTGCGAGACCAAGAGCTCTTCAAGAATGACCAGCAATGGCAAAGAGCCCAACACTTGATCGATCGTACATGTGTTCGGCTATGCGTAGAGTAGTTCGGTTCGTGTTCAATACATAGAGCGCGCAGGCGTACTTTCGTTACGGACTTTTCCTATTCTATTCTCATTACGAGATGAGCGGGTTGGAGAATAAGATCAAGTCGAAATATATCAATTCTTTATCTTCTTCATTCAAAGGAGAGTATAGATGGGACGGTCAAGAGATTCTGGCTATCAAGTTCCAGTGTGATCTACGCCTGTTAGACTGCCTGGCTGTAATGGATTGGACTATGAATACTTCTTTCTAGTGAAAGAAGGATATCGTATCGGGTTGAAAAAGAATATCTTTTTAAAGAAATAGGTTGAGTACGCCCGGTTCACCAGGGCTCTTGGGTGGATTCTGAACAGGCCAGTTCTTCATCTTTTGGTTGCTGTCTTCATCCCTTGTTCTCTACAGAGTAGGCAAGTGCATCGCTCAATGGCTGGAGGAGCAACTTCGCTTGTTAGCTATGCCCTTTCGCCTTTCCTTGACTAAACAACTGAATCGCTCTACTCTCATGATTACGATTGTGCTAAATCAACCCGGCCAGAAGGAATCAACAGATGTGCTTAAACCGGTCTCGGCGAAAGCTGCCTATCTCCAGCCAAGGAGAAGAAAGTAAAATATCTTAGGATTTGAAAGCATATTTCTCGATCGTTTAGTTTCGCCTTTGTAGGCGCCTTTGAGACAGAGGGGAGAGACTGGTATTAGCTTATTAGTTAGTAAAGTGGAGTTGCATCCCATCCGTTGCTCACTTCCCCTGGAGTGAGTTGAGTAGTTCAATGAAATAATATGAATTGGAGGAAGCAAGGTAGAATGTAATTATGCTCAGTCCGGTCAAGGGAGGGAAAGATTGAGTTGGATGGCCAATATCGCCAGTGTGCTATTAGGAGCTGGGAATTATTTCAACGACGGTGGCCCCCCCTTTCCCTGTCCTGGGGTGCCTCCCCCCTTCTCTGGGCTTGGATAAGGATGACTTTCCAGAGTGAGTGAGAGAAGCAAGCATATTCAAAACCTAAACCCCACCCCAATAGGGGCCGGACGCTTTCCTATCACCACTTAAATGACTAGTGATCCGCTTCGAAACACAGCATTAGCCCCGGCGAGTAGCTATCCTAGCTAACTCCTCCTGAGACTGTGGTCCGCCTCGACCTTTGTTTTGATCCGAGACCTAATCTTTCCTTTCCATTGAATGTGCTCCCTTTCGCCTATTTCTGAATAGCATACTTTAAGAATCTAAAGGCTATGAGGTATACTAAAGAAGGCCTAAATTACCTTACCTCTTCTAGGACACTCTTAGCAAGGCATCCAAGGATAAGGATAAAAAGACCTCACCTCAGAGCTTCACAAGAGCAAGTCGAACAAATCAACAATCGTACAGTACGTGACTTCATTGAATTATTTCTACTAACTGAATAAGACAAAAGATCTTTTTTCTGCAACACTGCCTCTGTTTGAGACGCCCTATCAATCTTTATATATGGTTACCAGTGATCTAGTTCTAGTCGTAAGCCCTGCCCTTCTCTCCCAGGAGAAGAGATTTAGATAGTCTTTTTCCTACCTTTATTCTATGATACTTCATTAGCCCTACAAATTCCACTCCTACTGAAACTGGCTCGCCAGGGGTTTTATTAGGACTGGACTAAAAAGTCGTAAAGACCTCATAGGGAAACCTCGTATCCAATCCGCCGATGAACTGGAGCTAGATAGGCTTAAAACTGGACTCCTACCTTAAAAAGCAACCCCAACTGACGGAAAAGGGGAACCCTGAGCTCTCCTTTTCCTTGCTTCAGCTATGAGCTTTATAAAATAAAAAAGCTACCAATCTTTGGCTTCGCCCCTTCTAGCTGAGCTGCCAATGGAGTTGAATTGCTGTTTAACGCTCATCTCACCTCTCCTCGCAGTCGTGCTCATGCTTAACACTAGCCTTTCGGTGAGCTCTTGCCTCTTAAACGCTCTATCAACCAGGGGGAGTGGCTTAACTTAAAAGCTCCTTTAGCTAAGAAGCACTCTACTAATCGCTTCAGATTTAGCTAGTTGGTAAGTGGAGACGTATGAAGGGGAGCTGCAATTGACTGCTTGAATAGTCTAATCCATGGTGAGTGGTATCGTATCGTATATATGAGAGCGGTTGCATTTAGGAGCGATCTGTTCATCCAACTAAAAATGACGTAATGTAATAGAAGAAAGGTTCGCAGAAGGTTGGGAAGTAGTACTGGTAGAGTACAAGATCGAGAAAATCCCATTTTCTGTTATTTGTGTTTTGGAACCTCTGACATCCTTTTTTTTCCGTTTTTCGAGAAAGGGTCCCATCCCCCTATCTGGACTAGCCGCGCAGTCAAAAGCAAAGCCATAGCAGGATAGGGCACGCGAAAAGAACGCCATGAACATAACTCGCCTACTATTAGTATTCGTTAGTTCCGTAGCAGGTTTTTTCGGACGTTTTCTAGGATCAGAAGGAAGCGCTATAATGACCACCGGGTTAAATCTAGTTCTTTTTGCAATACTGATTTTGGGTTTTTTCTTTTTGTTTCGTCTTTTTTGTTTTCGTTTGAAAAAAAAGTACGGCTTTCGCCTTGTCTTTATTATATATATATCCTTTCTATTTTTCATCTCTTTCTTTTCTTTTGCTTTTATCTTCGGCTTTACTTCATATCTCACTTAGGTCTTTATTTGAAAGATGTTTTCTCTTTTGTTGTTGTTTTTAGTGTGGGGACCGTCATTACTGCCGAGACCGAATGCGGTAAGATGATGATGGCCTCCTCGGGGGCTCGTCAAACTCGACCTCGTGGACGGGGCTTCGAGGAGCGGGTGCTAATCGAGCCTTTTCCCGAAACCGACACGGCCGTGAATCAAGCGGAAGCAAGACCTGTGCTTCCCGCTAATCAAGTCGCTTCCCCGGGGGCGGCTCAAGAGGCCCTGCCGCAGGCGCCTGCACCGGCAGAAGTTGCCCACCCCGCTCCCGATCAAGAAGAGAAATCGGCACTTCGAGAAGAGGTGAAAACTTTGATTCTCCAACAGCTTCAAGAGGAGTCTAAAAAGGCGCATGGGGTGCGGCTGTCCGTGCTATTTCCGGAAATGAGGGAAGTAGACTCCAGTGCCGCGGAGTCGCTAATGTCTTACGACTTGGAAATCTCCAGTGAGACAGATGCGGAAAGCCTCCGGGAATGGAGGGTAAGAGATGACCCAAATCTCCTTAAGCCGCTCATTAAAGATTATCTATCAAAAAGAAGGTAATCGAAGGGTCTTAAGGGCCATTCGGAACTATGATCTCTCCCTCTAATTTCTTTTGTCTCTGGATTTTCTTCTTTCTTTTTGTCCATCTTTCTGTTAGTCAACAACCAACCACATCTCTCTATAGTTCATTTCTTCACTACTCCGACTCTCTGGAGGGAATCCTTTTTGCTCAATCAATCATGCCTCAACTGGATAAATTCACTTATTTTTCACAATTCTTCTGGTTATGCCTTTTCTTCTTTTCTTTCTATATTTTCATATGCAATGATGGAGATGGAGTACTTGGGATCAGCAGAATTCTAAAACTACGGAACCAACTGCTTTCACACCGGGGGAACAATTATTTGAGGCCCCGCAACGACCCCAACAGTTTGGAAGATATCTTGAGAAAAGGTTTTAGCACCGGTGTATCCTATATGTACTCTAGTTTATTCGAAGTATCCCAATGGTCCGTCGACTTATTGGGAAAAAGGAGGAAAATCACTTTGATCTCTTCTTTCGGAGAAATAAGTGGCTCACGAGGAATGGAAAGAAACATATTCTATTTGATCTCGAAGTCCTCATATAGCACTTCTTCCAATCCTGGATGGGGGATCACTTGTAGGAATGACATAATGCTAATCCATCTTCTACACGGCCAAGGAAGAATTTTAATAGAAAAATGATGACTAAGAACATGCAAGAGTTATTTCGATCGCTTCTTAGGATAGCACCCATTTTGAAACAACAAATTCGAGTTCCTGGATCGTGTAAAAAAAGAGTAGCACCAAAGGCAGCGATTATTAACTTTCTTCTTCGATCTATCGTTTTGGTCGCCAAATATTTCACATTCTATATAATAATCTTCTTCTTAGGTAGACCAGCTTGGTTTCGCTTATTTTTATTTGGTTTTTTTTAATTGGCTTTTGGTAAACGCGCCTTTTGTTGACATCAGTGTTATGAATTTTTTATCGGACTCTGACTCTTTGGCCGTGAACTCTGGCTCGAGCGCCGATTCCAATTCGATTAATAATATTATGCCTATTGAGGATGCCCCTTTCAATCCCATTCCTATGGATGATGCTGCCCCTTTCAATAATGTAAATGTAATCCCTCTCAACGTTGTCGATCAATTTCGTATACTCAACCAGAATTGGAACTCTTTGCTCGGATACGACTTCTAGAGAACCGTTTGATTGAGGGCTTGCCACCAACTTGGGCGAGTACGAAGCCTTAGTCAGAGGGTTTCTCGATGACACGCTGACCATTGATCACTACCGTAATGTCCTAAGCAATGAGCTCTTTGACATTACAGTGCTTGAATTGAAAGCGAATCTCTTAGAGAAACTGGTGAATTTGTTAATGAGCGAAACAACTGGGCGGCTCACTCAAATATTGGCGGACTCGCCCTTTCCAGAACGTGCCATAAGGACCGAAGCTCTTGAATTCATCAACGACTTTATGAATAGGTTAAATATTCATGAGCCACGTTCGACTTTTGAGAAAAGATTGGTGGAAGCTATGCTGCGGTACTGGATCCAAGATGCCCAGCAAAACGGTAATCTCTCCGCCGTGTATAGCGAATTCCTCCGGTATTTCCTTGGAAATGAAACGAAAGGCTTACCGGAAATGTTATTAATTTTTTTTTATAGGACTGACTGCAGTCCCCTGAAGCGGTTGAGGGGCAGCTTTCCGAAAGGGGTAGGCCGCCGGCTTATTACTGTAAAGGTGGCACTCAGAAAACCGCCTTAATGAAAGATTTGGAGGGACCTCTAAACGGGCAGACCTCTAAGGATCCGGTAAACAGGGTAGCCCCAGGTACGCTTGGGACTGGATTGAATCCTTTCCTTTGTTAGAGAGAAAGGCGAGTACTACACGAGCTCGTTACGGAACGAGCCTTGTCTGCGAAGAGCAGAGCGACCTCATCTTGCTTGCTTCTGGCAAAGCTTCTAGCACTAGAGAATAGGCATTCTGGTATGGCAGGAAGACGACTTTTTAGGTCGACGGAGCGATAGCGAAGCCAAGCTGTATAAAGGCGAGCAGCCCTTAAGCAATAGCCAAAAGCTTCCTTGTAGCCCCCGGGGACTTCAATGCTTGACTACCAGCCATAGCGCTGCTTCAAGAAGCATGTAGAAGATTGCTACCTGGGTCGGGGATCATCTATTCACTGACTGCAGGCAGCCTTATTACCAATGTCTTGTTTTCGAAAGGTAACTCTTCTCTTGCGTCCGACTTCTGGTTCGCTTTGTTATTCAAAAATGAAAAAAGGGCGGTAGGCGAAGGCAAAGTGTGATCAGGGGCGAGCTTACCTTCAACTTCAACTGAATGGAATTGTTACTTTCCAAAAATGCTTGCTGAAAATCAAAGAAAGAAGGTCCATTTTCCCACGTAGTTCGTTGGTCAAACCAACGATTTTCTTCTCAAAGTAATAGAGAGATCTTTTTCTAGTTAGACTTCTTTCAATGCAATGAAAGAACCATCCCTTCCTATTTGTTTGTCCTGTCAGATAGAAAGAAAATTAGACCCCAAAGAGCCCTTCTTTACCACTTTAGGGGGTGGGGGTGAAGGGGGGGTTTACATACAACCGAGGCAAAATGGTTGATGATTGAATCTCAGAGGCATTCTTATCATTTGGTAGATCCAAGTCCATGGCCTATTTCGGGTTCACTCGGAGCTTTGGCAACGACCGTAGGAGGTGTGATGTACATGCACTCATTTCAAGGGGGTGCAACACTTCTCAGTTTGGGCCTCATATTTATCCTATATACCATGTTCGTATGGTGGCGCGATGTTCTACGTGAATCCACGTTGGAAGGACATCATACCAAAGTCGTACAATTAGGACTTCGATACGGTTTTATTCTGTTCATCGTATCGGAGGTTATGTTCTTTTTTGCTTTTTTTTGGGCTTTTTTTCATTCTTCTTTGGCACCTACGGTAGAGATCGGAGGTATTTGGCCCCCATTCGGGATTTGGGTTTTAGATCCTTGGGAAATCCCTTTTCTTAATACCCTTATTCTCCTTTCATCCGGAGCTGCCGTAACTTGGGCTCATCATGCTATACTCGCGGGGAAGGAAAAACGAGCAGTTTATGCTTTAGTAGCTACCGTTTTACTGGCTCTAGTATTCACTGGCTTTCAAGGAATGGAATATTATCAAGCACCCTTCACTATTTCGGATAGTATTTATGGTTCTACCTTTTACTTAGCAACTGGCTTTCATGGTTTTCATGTGATTATAGGTACTCTTTTCTTGATCATATGTGGTATTCGCCAATATCTTGGTCATCTGACCAAGGAGCATCACGTTGGCTTTGAAGCAGCTGCATGGTACTGGCATTTTGTAGACGTGGTTTGGTTATTCCTATTTGTCTCTATCTATTGGTGGGGAGGTATATGAAGGAAGGAAAGAGTGGATTGAGGAATGAAAGCTCGAAGACAAAGAGAATCGGGCTTTTCCAAAGAATTACTGCAGCTTTCCTACTCCCTTTGATTATCATATACAAAAAAGTCTCTTCCACTTTCCTACTAAATCTCTCTTTATTCTGGCACATCAATGAAGGGATCGAAGAGATTATGGCAGATTATGTTCACCAAGAAATGACCCGAAATTGGATCTTGGTCTATTTGAGATTGTTCCTTTTAATCGTAATCAAAGATGTTTTCTTGTCTCTCGTTTCTTTTCTGAACAAATCGAAGAACCTAATGGATCGAACTCATACATTTGAGAAAGTTGACAAGGACTGAAGGAGCTAATTGAATCACAAATGCAGTAGTTAGTTTCTTCAATCAGTCGTAGTAAACATCTGCCCTCCCCTTTATCAGTCTTAAGCGAACTCTTTCCCGACTGGCATCTTAGAATAAAGGAATATAAACTCTTCCAGATCCGGAATTTGCAACATCAAGAAGAGAAGTAGAAGCATGCTATGCTAGCATAGAATAGAAGTCCTGAGTGAAAACTTCCTTAGGATGAGCTTTTAGGGCACAGTAGAAAGAGCTTATTCGTCGATAACAAGCCTTTCTTCATATCATAAAGGAATAGAACCGGAAAGCTTTGATGCGAGAAAAGTCAGTCCATCCGCACTATAAAGACAGACGGATTCTCTCTCTTCTGCGTATCGCTTTATATAAGCTCCAGTGAACCCAATGCAAGACAGAGGGATCCTATAATAAGACTGACTCCTTCTATTCTCTTTCCCAAAGTGGAATGCTTCTTTTATGCAATTAGCTTCCTGCCAAACCAACTAGTTCGATCCCGGACTTAGAGCCAGAAATGCGTACTTTCTGAATAAGCGTATCATGTTTAAAGAGTTCCAACCTATTCTAAGAGCGGATTCGCCGTAAACAGATGACTCATTGTCTCTGTAAACCACTGATTCAAGGCCTAGTTGAATTACGGCTATTCTCACTATTCTTTACATGTCTTTTTTCCTCTCCAGTGAACCGACTAAAAACGGAATCAAATCCAATCCAGATAGTAATATCCACAAAGCTGACTGCCGGAGAGCTCTGACTCCCTACTTTCCTGAAACCAAAGCTTTATTCAAGCCAAGCTGACTGAATTAAAGCTAAGAGAACCACTTTCCCTCACAGCCTGAATGCATGCTTCCCGCTCCGAACCTGGATGACTTCATTTCCTGTGCCCTATTCACTCTCTTCCTTCTCATTCATTGATCTAAGAGCTTGAAAGGACAGTTGAATTAAGATTAATAAGGTGTTCTATGAGTCCTCAGAAAACAGAACTCCTAGTAGGCCACGAACTCCCTTTCAAGCTTTAACCGACCCGAATCAAATCCAGATGACTCACGGCTTAGGCAGAAGTTTCCTACCTCATCCAGATTGAAGATTTTATATGAACAAGGAGTTCTTCTATCCCACCGGAGTTTAGATTGATCATAGAGGGTCCGGTGGGATGAGGAAAAGAAGATCACTCGACCACAGGGAGGGGCATCAGCGAAGTAGTACGATATCGTCTCTAATGTTCGCGATCCAAAACGAAACCTATCTGTCTACCTGTGCAAGCCCGTTGGCCTATTTTCAAGCTTTCAAGCAACTAAAAGGAATTGCTTCTCTTAAAGAGATAAGCAGAGAGAACAACCGCTTCGGATGAAGTCTACATAATGCTTTGCACCATCACTAATGGTTTAGTTCCTCAACAAACAATAAAGAAATTCTTCTTACTGAAAGAGATTGTTCCCAGGCTGAGTGAGCCTATTCGACCTACCCACCTCATTGAAAAGGGGATTTGCCCTAGAAGACCCATTCTTTCTATGTTTTTGTTTAGGTGCGGGTTTTTGGCTTACCCTAGCCTAATATGATCAAATTGTATGTATACGAGGAGGTGATCAATTGGTCAGGAAGATCAACAACAGTTTTTCATTTCTCATGAGATGGGTCATCCCCTTCATTGAGTCACTAGACGGGAGAGAGGAGGGTCATTGAGGGAACAAGGTAGCCGAAGGGAAGGAAACTTTTGGCTGGATCGACGTTATTTCGTATATATAGAATAGTGAGTCTGTCCTACCAGCCATGAAGCTCTCCAGTCTGCGTAGTCCGTTTCAATGCTTTTTTACCTCCTTACGAAGCAAGTCACTCTTCCCGCATCAGGGACTTCTTTCTCTTTCGTGGTTGCTTGGGGGCCTTACCTTCTTCTTCATCTATGCCCTCAATAGTCAGGCTTTTACTTGAGTTGTTGGGAAGTGTGGTGGGGTAAGCGCCGGAGCATCTGTCGATTCCTTCCGGGCTGTCTTTCTATATAGGGAGTGATTTCCGTTCTTGAGTGAATGGGGATCAGATGTCGTTCCGTCACTCTCTTTTCTTTCAATGGCATCCTTCTTTATCCTATTCTTGGAGCAGAAGATCGCCTCTTTGGCCTGAGCAGGTCCTACTTAAAGGCCTTGTGCGAGCACAGCAGCTTGACTGAGGCTGGCTTGAATAGGATAGAACTTGGTCATCGAAAGAATAAGTGGCTGATTCTTGGGTGAGTGTTAACGAAAGCCCTGAACCCCCTTTCCAGACTTATCTTTCAGCTTAGGACTGAATGACTTGGACAACCTTTACCCTTCTTAACAGCAATCTCGGAGGTCCGGGAAAAGGATTCTATGAGACTCCCAAGATTTCCCTTCTTAATTAAAACTATTCGACTATGGCACCTATGTGTTTTCGAGGGAATTCCAAATTCAAAAGGGGTTTCGGTAGGATTGACTTATAGCCGACCAGTCCCTGGATAGTAGAAGTTTCTGCCTTTTTCATTCCTGAGTCCTTGTAAGCTAGTTAAGAAATAGAAGAAAGAGCCCCCTATCTTTCGATTTCGCTTTATTCGCGAGTCATTTCTTATCCTTTTGGTCCCTTAATCGATGTCGGGACAGCCTCACTGCCCGTAACAGCACTAGCAAACAAGTGAGATAGAAAGCTCGCATTTTAGGGCCAATTAGGCCAATGGCAATCCAAGAGTCCATTACAGCCAGCGAGCTAGTTTAAGAGAGAAGGGCATATATTTATCTATGTCTTGGATCGAGAAAGAGTGATAGGTTGCAGTACTTACTAATGACATCTCTTGTGCTAATATTTTAGATCCAATTGCAGGCCTAAGGCCAGTTGCGTTCCCTGGAGATGGAGATGGAGTTGGAGTCGTAGGCCCATAACCTTTTTTGCCCCTACAGTTCCAATCCAATAAACTCTTACATACCAAAGGAGAGATTCGCTATTAACAGGCGGAATCCTCTGCTTCGAGCACAGGCCCTCTATAAACTTACAGTCCTTCTTCAGTGGATTCCACTATTTACCCAATGTCGTTTACGATTAAGTATGGGAAACTGTCCTTTCCAATAGACGGGTACCTGTCCCCGGAAGATAGATGACACGGAGAAGACCCGAAAATCTCTTATGTGTGCCCTGACAATCAATATTATCAATATTCGTACCTTGTTGAATAAGAAGAACTAGACGTCTCTGAACAATCATCACTAGTCGTCCGAAACCTATTACTATTCCTCTGCTTCTCCATTTGCTCGATCAGGGGAACACTTCCTCGCCAACATACGGTGCGCTTAAGACGAATGTCGTATAAGGAGGACGGGGCTCAAGCCCTACAGTACAGGTCGGTCAACCACTACTCTAAGTCTACTCTAAATGCAATTCCTTTAGCTGACATAAGATAAAGAGTCTCTTCCCCAGCGAGCTTCTTATTAAGCAGCAGCCTCTGATCTGACTGAAAAAGGACTTTTGCATAACCTCTGTTTTCCTTGGGCATTGGAACAATCACAAGTGCAGGAAAGAACTTGTTGATAGAAGAAGATCTCTTACCATATGGTTTTAAGTTGAGTATAGTACTCAGCAACAGTCATATTCCCCTGACTAAGATTTTTGACTTCTTATTCTTATTCAAGCTGGAATATCTTAGCTTCATTTCCTATGGAATAAAGATCATGGAAATAAAAGACCATACCTCTTTAGCCGATGCCATAAACATAAGACTGGTAGCAATTGTAGGCTCAATTGCATTGAGAAGCCATGACATGACCAGCTGATTTGTGGCACTCCAGTCAGCCATCTTGGTCTCCACTCATATATGGACATTGATTAGGAAAAATGCCTTCTGGGAGTTTGATTCCTGAGGCCATTTGAGCCATATCGTTGGCTTCCTGATTCATTCCGCGGGAAAAGTCCTTAATCATTTAACTCCTCCCTTATAGTCTAAATTCTTCCAATAACGGATTCTTCTTCATTCATTTGATTTGATAAGATCTGCTGCTGATTTCAATAGCCAAGTCAAGCTTTCCAGCAGGCGAGACAGATGCCGATTCTACCTCTGCCAACTCCCTCTTTCTAGCAGGATTTTCTCCATCAATGGCAGCTCGATTGCCACTCTAAGTCAAGAAGTCAAGCCAGCAAGAAAGTCAGAAGGTACGGTTTAATCATCCTACGCTACCTCACCGCACTAAGTCCAGTCTATGGGCCCTTAGCCCAAGGATAGAGACAGGGCTAATGCTTCGGTCATACTAGATTATGACCCGATTCTTACCTGGAAGAGATGACCCAATGAATGCCTATAGGATAGAACAATGCGGACCTTAGCTGAGGACGTTATCCCTCCTCCTATCGCCGCTCTTTCAATACGGGATAGTCAAAGGAAGCGACACCTTGTTGATCCGGGTAGAACGAAAGCTATTTTTGCTCAAGCCAAGCTATAAAGCAAAGCACGGTTCTGGAAAGAAGCACTAAGCTAAAGAAGCAAAGGCAAGGGAACAAGCCGTTAAAGAGGCTGAGGCTGTTCCAGGTCTAGAAGCCAAGGTCGGTGTGAAAGAAAGGCTTTAGTGCCTCTTAGAAGGGTACTCCATTTCATAATAGTTTCTAGAAGGGCATTTCTTACCAACAGATCATCCAGTTTTCCCGAAACAATAGCTCTTGTGTCCCGGCCCGGCATACGAATCTGCATACGCAGAAGAATGAGCTTCAGGATTAGCCTCAGCTGAATCTAGGGCTGAAGTTGTTGAAGCTAGGGCAAGAGCTACTAGAGCTGAGTTTGAATAGAGGACTTTGGCGGCTCGGGTTAAGGTAAGAGTTATAACGAGGGCGGTGGCGGCCTACTACTGAGGGCTTTCCCTTTCCTTATGAAATGAAGCGTGCTTTCATGGTGGCGGACAGGCCAGAGAGTTCCCATTCTTTCGTGTGCGCCTGGTCAATAAAGAAAACCTTCTCTAATCGTGTAGAGCGAGGCAATGAGCATTGTGCTGCTTGCGACTCCTGCGTCTACTGATGACAACTCAGGGCAGGGTCATGTCAATTTGTATGTGCGCTTGATCCGTCCTGTACTTGCCTGCGAGTGCTTTCTTTCCTTCATACATCGAGGGGATATCCGTAGAGCCGGGGCTGGTTGGTTGGCCCGGTGGAACAATGTTCAACTAACTCAATACTGAAGCCTTCAACTAGATTATTCCCGAACGTGAGGACTGCAATTGCATGACTTTCCTTTCACTTTGAAACCACTACCAATTCGTTTGCCAGCATACGATACGACTTTTTAGTCTTTGCTTGCTCGGATTGCTCCACTCGCTGACTGACTTTCTTTCCATAGGAGATCTGGTTGCTTCCCAATACGAGTGGCGAATGCGTGCACCTCTTTCAGAGCCTCTTTGAAAGCCTTGCTTGGGCCCTAATAGTAAGTTGGGATGAAACAATCTCTTTCAGTGGATGAATCGATTTATTTCTAAGCACTCGCCATGTCAAGTCAGCTAGTCATTCAACTAATCTCGTCCGCTTTGATCACTGGATTAGAGTATGCCCTTCCACTTCCGGTAGTAAGAGAGGTAGCCGATAGTCGGAACAACTGGAACTTTAGCTTGCGCTCGAGCTGGCGCGGTCTATGGTCCTCTTTAAGCTTAGTCCTTTTGGGCATGTCGGCTAGCCGCCTGTCAGATATTCAACTACTCACTTGTCCGCTCTTCCCATTTTCAAAGTCAGAAGCCGATGCCACTTTTTCAGGAGTAATCGAATCGGCAGGCACAACAAAAGGAATCAACATAGGGAGTTAGCTTAGCGTTCGAGGACAGCACTGAAGAAGTTATCCTAGATTGATTCTCTTATGAAATTTATTAAGTGATCATCTGAGCCTTCCCATCACCATCCAAAGGGCAGACATCGTTGTACAGTGGGAGCAACCGGCCGCACACCGAAATTGCCGTCAAACTTCATGGCTACAGGTACGTTTATGGAGTTTTTTCATTTTTGTTGTGTTGCTTGCCGAGCGCACACGGCTCTGAGACCTCCCCTGCAGCGCTTTCAATCCTGCCTTTCCGCCTTGCATTAGCCTTTCGCTGTACTTGAATGAATATACCCAATTATTTACTTTACACAATAATGAGAAAGTGCATTTTTCAGTAAACTTAATGAGTTGCTCCTGTAGTCAAGCTCCGTAGACTACACTTGACGCGAGGTTTTGAGCCTCGACTCGTGAAGCACGAGGGAAGGCAGATCAATAGAAGACTCTTTACGGCCCCTTTCGACTCTCTTTAAGACTCGTGTTTGTATTTCACTCGTCTCTGTGTTTTGAACCGAACAACCATTAATTAAGAAGAGGTCAGTGTTCGGTGACATTCTTAGTTCAAAGTGGCACCGAACCTATATCTATACTATACAAAATTGATTCAAGAGAGTTCCGCAAATACCTGTTTCCATTCCTATTTACTAAGGTTACTTAGGTTGAAAGGAAATTGATCTATTCGCCACACGCCTTTCTGGTTCTTTGGCTGGTCCCTCCCTTTCTTTAGACATTAAGCTTTACTGCAAGTCTACCTTGCTGGGGGCGGGCGTCCAGGCTAGGAGAACTGAAGCCCGTAGCTAGACCCTTCCACCGGTTAGGAAGGGCGTAGGTCAAGTGCAATTAGGCGTCCATTCGATACAACAAGCAAGGGGAAAAGACCTGCAATAAAGAAACTTCATTTCCGGTTGGAAAAGGCCAAAAATCGTTTTGTTGTTGTACCGCCCGAACCCTGATCTCTTTTGTCGAGTCATCTTCCTCCTCGCTTCGGGCTCGGTCGAGCTACTACTAACCAATCTATACATATACTCATTCCAGAACTAAAAGACGAAAGAACTTCGCTTCTGTGGATCTTAGACTTAGAGAAGGTTGAAAGATCACTCGATCGTTTTGTTGATTCGCCCTCTAAATTCTCTTCTTTCTTCGCTCAATCTTGCCTGTGGTAATTGCATCTGGTGTATGGTAAGCATGTCTCTATCATAGAGATCTTAGAGCACGTATTTGCGTTGCGCTGTGATTCTACTCGGTTATGGCTTAATCAAATCACTCAGTAGTTCCATGAACGAAATGAGCCATTTTGACCATGACACAATCAGGGACAGTACATGGTATGATACCTAAAAGTGATCCGATTCTAGAAGTTGAGACATGCTCGCTTGGAAGCGTCTTTGGTTCGATAATAGCTCCTCTTTCATAATGGTAACGTAACTCGCGGCTAGAGAAAGATTGTGGATAACCAAGATCTGAGCGACTCCCAAGATACTGAATATCATGGAGGGCTACGGCGAAACAAACAATATGGAAAACAAAGCCCGCCCGCTTGCTACTGAACAGCTCTTTGAAAGCCCAACATCGTATGATTTGCCCTTCTCCTTCTCTCATGCTGTAATCCGCGCTGCTTGGAAGGTTCAGACCAATCACTATACTATGGCTAACTCAGTCGAGGTCGTAATGATACTTTGACGGAAGATCTACGATGCTTGTGCAGAAACTCCTTCTCTATTACCTTTCTCGTTCCCGAAAGCAATTGATGCATCACCTGTGGATAGTTCGGTAGTTGAGTAATGGGTACGGTCAGGACCGATATGATACCCACGAGAAGGAAGATCTGGCCAATCTTTGTAGAAAGGTCTTTTTAGTGCCCTTAAGCACGCTTTCCTTCCTTAGGTGTATCCAGATGAAAACGAACCAATGAGCCCTGAAAACACTAATGGAGCATGATTTCAAGATATAGGATGGCGGTTCCTGGAGAACTTCTCAACTCGAGATTTCATTTCAATCAATGGCAATGGCTTGCTTTCTTCACTTCGACAGATGCGAGCTTTCCCGGTTTGTCTAATCATGGTTTGTGCTTTCGTCCTTGTTCTTCTAGCTCGAACAAACCCCGGCTAATAAACTCATGAGCACTGGTACAATATGTCCTAATGTCCTAAAGAGAGGCAAAACTGTGTCAATCATATGTGTAGTCTTTCTATTTCATTTCCTGCAGGGTCTGTTCTACTTCTATTTATTGGGCAGTCGCTTCGCTCTTGGTCTGCCTTCAATCAGTTTATCAGCCTAAGGCTTCGCTCTATTCCCTGTGTTGTACAAGTCTTTGAATTAAGGTTCAATGCTAGGAAAAATCTTTTGCTTTGCGGGTCTATCACCCCGATTGGTTTAGTTAGGAAATTTCCTAGAATAGTATGCCCCTATCCCGTAAGACTTCCATCGTTGCAAGCCCCTTCCACTCGGCCCAAGCTTTCGATTCTGTTATTCCGTTAGCTTTTAGTTAGTCGTTTAGTCAAAGCGTATGTCCCTTTCGAATCGTTCGAAGTAGGAGCTGGGGTAGAGAACCATTGGTATAGCGAGTGAATGTGCTTGCAGTTGTGTTCCCATCCCCCTACCCCCCTAACCTTTAGTCGGATTCTCTAAGGTGCACTTGCTTTTCCTGGAGTGATTAGATTGAGTTCTTTGGGTTTGACGTAGTCTCTCATTCCCCTGGAAATTGCGTATGAAAAGGAGTCCCGTAACCTTCTAATCGGAGAAATACTTTATCTTTTAACAGCTTTTCCACAGCCTTCAGCTTGAGACTGTGGTCAGTATGGTATTTGTTCTTGAGGTGATGGTGGATCATCTAAGAAACCTTTAGGTCGGAATGCCTATCAGTCTTGGTGGTCTAGTACACGTCTAGTTTTCTAAGCCTTCGAAGACTTCCTGGTTTAACTGGCCCCTAAGGGAATCCATTCTCCTTGAGCTTTTAGCGATTGAATGTGGATTCCGTCTCTCGGTCTGTCCTCCTATTCGAGGAAGCCTTGGCTTTCTTTTGTATCAGCATTGGCTTTTTTTGCTTTAACCAGTGTACCAGCTTTCCCGACTTCAGTCCTTCTTTTTCCTTCTCTTTTTATTGGAAGCATGAAGCATTCTTAGTGGTCAATGGCTTTTGAGAATCTCCTTACCCCAAGCAAGTAAGGATTTTTCTTCCCTCACTCGGCTCAGTGATTGAAGTTGCTCCCGCGGTTGATCGAGTTCAGCTAGCCTTGAGTGGTAGGGTCGTACTTTGATAAATTCTCCTAGTCTAGTCGGCCCTCAGGTACTGTGTAATAGCTCCGCGGGGAATCAATCATCGTCTAAGAGCCTCGCAGCCCGGGAATTCCTATGTCTTTCTTTCTCTCTCTCTCTTCTCCGGCGTAGAAGCATCAGTTTGATCATCCAGTTCTGCACTTTTTGCTTTTCTTTGATTGTATTGTATTCAATGGAACTAAAACATGTCAAAGGAACTAAAACATGTCAAATGATTGGTCCTTTGCGTGCGGGGAGAAGGGCTGCGAAGAACAAGAAGAGTTTAGCGCCCGGCTGCGCATTGATTGAATTAATAGGGGGCTTCTTAGATCCCACTCTGGCACGGGGGACCACCGTTCTCTACGAGCGGGGGAGATCGCCACTTCTCAAACGAGGTCGCCCTGAGTCAGTTAGCAGCCCCGTTGAATGAATTAATGTGTGAAGAAGGACAGGCTTATTAGCTCCAATGCTAAAGTGGTGCTTCGAGTGGCATCCGCTCCTGTTCTAAAGATGCCAGACTTCGAGGAGGTATTCGAAGTCGAATGGTTTGCGTCGGGGACGGCAATCGGCGTAGTGTTGAGTAAGGGAGGCAGGCCTCCGGGGTGGGCTTCCTCGTGAGACAGACTGCTAGTATATTAGTATAGAAAGAAAAAAGGAAGCAACTTCGTACAGCCGAAATCCCCAACGATGATGCCTTTTTGAAGATGAAAGAGGACCTTAAGTGAGCGAAGATGAAAAAGAGCTTCTACTTAATCTCAGATCGAGACGGGACGGCTGATCAGGTGGTTTTGGTTGCAGGGCACCAATGCAGAAAGCGAGACCCATTGATTGAAGACTGCGAGAAGACTACTTTGAATTGAAGGAAAAAGCAAATAGTTGCGTTGCTCTCTTTCTGTTTACTGTTTCTGGGATGGAATCAGTGATCCTAGCCCCCAGGATTGATAAAGGTGAGCTGTGTCGGTCTTTGTTTGTGGCTTGGTCCTTGGTCCAATCGCTGCTTAAGCAAAAGGAGCTGCCGCCTATACTTTCCTAGAAGAACGATGTACGGAAGTATTTCGATTGGTTATACGTCTAGTCAAGAATGAAATCAGAGTAGGAGCAATAACGACCTTAGCCGGCTAAGCTAAGTAGGGTTCCCTTATTTCGAGTATGTAACAGGCTCTCTCTCTTTCAATCCATTCCAGTGTGCTTTTAAGGGCTATCGTCCGAGCTCAAGCATACGTTCTACTCAATACTCTTCATCCAGATTCATTACCCCTCCTACTACAGGGCCCAATCAAAAGGAAAAAGATGATTCCCCAGGTTCTACCACTACAGAACCAAATCAATCTTAGTCAAAGGCAAAGGGAAGGTTAGATTAGAAGAGGCGGACTGCTTATTTAGCTGCCCTATGGAAGGGAGCACAAGGCGAGAAGCAAGTTCAAACTTCCCTTCACTTCCCCGAGAATCTTGCATGTTACCTCTTGTGAGGTAGGCTCCTTCTAGGTTGAGTCAGGATCATAGCTCAGCCGAAGGTTTTCCCGGTGGTGGCATCCTTTCTTTCTTCTTCTATCATCTGAAGGTGAACAAAGAGTGAATTTCCATTTCCTGACTAAAGGTAGGATGAAAGCACTTCTTCTGATGTGCCCCGACGGAACGACCTGTCTGTTCTGTAATCATAACAAACCTTTACTTAATCAATCTATAGAAGAGAAGCTATAACCAGCAGTAAGACCTGCACCCAAGTGGCGTGTAGTAGTGACCGCATCACAAAAGAAGGTAAACAAGAAAACAAAGGGCGAAGTAGAAGAGTAAGAGTAGGATTCTTGCATCAGAGAAAACAAAAAGGGCTTCCCCGAGTGACTAAAAAGAGGGACGAACGAGAAAGTAGTGCTTCCATTCATGGACTCTCGCTTGGTATGCTGCCGCGCATCCCTTTAGTGTTGATCTTGACTGGGATTTCGATGCACCACCATTGGCAAGTTGTCTACTCGCGATTTTCTCTCCTGGGAGGTTAATAGCGCTATTGGACGGACTATTTGATCTATCGGAAAAAGGCCTATCCAACAAAGGAGGAAGACGGTCTATATGCTTTGGCTTTCCCGCAAAGCCTTTCCCGAACCAGAGATTAGCACATACTAACCCGATCGAAGAGAGGGGAGGATCCTACGCTTAGACCGACTGCATCGATAACACTATATCTTATCTGCTGAACTGAAGGTCCTTCCCGCGATAGCATAGTAATGATTGCTTTCCAATTGAAAAAGGAGGACCGCTCTTGCCACATCCTAACGAAACAGCTGCTTCCATCTCCCATGGGCATAAAAGATGGGTTTTGAAAAGCACACCGGATCATCGGCAGAACAAGAAAATAGTTGAAATCTCGAGAGTTTCAATCCCTTGACCCAGATCGATTGCTTTGTGGTGGCATAGCCTCGTAGGTGCGTGAGGGGAAGCGATAGGCATAGCTTGCGATGACCTAACAGTCCTTTATTTTGAGATTTTGAGTTGAATAGAACGACTTGAAAGAATAGATATTGATAGGGCCAACGGCCCGATGCCAGTAGTTTCCCCTTTTTGGGGCATGACATTGCTCCATATCTTTCGATCTTGTACCTGGTGATGTACTTCACACAAACAGAGTCTCTAGGAACAACGAGAAAAGATCTCCTCCTTGTCTTCTAGATCAGTACTGCGCACCTCTTTGATCAGGATAAGCTGACTCACACACGAGACATAGTCTTCCCAAATTTCTCAATCCGTCTTGACTGAAAAAAGCTGGATAGCTCGCGGCAGAACCTCGACCTAAACGATACTACGTACAAAATTCTATATTTCAGATAGTAACCCGGCTAAGTAAGTAACTGGTAGTGGCTGGTAGTAGTTCATGATGAGCCCATTCTACAGCTCCAGGTTTATAAACCACGTCAAATCTGAGGTTGAGAGATGGTACTCTAGTTGAATCCATCCCTATCCCATCCTAGTAGGCCTGGAAAGTAGTATAGCCCTACTTGAGGTGGTTGGGGAGTCACGTCCATAGTCTCTAACCCACTGGAATTGAACCTTGAAAGCCCGTTATCCCCTTCTTAGCGACCCGCTGTTCCGCAGCTGCGGCAAAGGGTTTTCATTTCTCGTCGTAGAGGAAGGAAGGTATTCCAGTGACAGCGGCGAACGGCATACTGAAGAAAAGGGCGGTAGATCTACCTACACTCACTTGCGAATCACTCGATTCTACAAGGACCATAGAAAGATTAGAAATAGAATGAACCACTTTTGCTTAAAAAGATAAGGCTTCGCAGCGTCTTTCAAACAGAAAAGGTATCACTACATTAAGTATTCACTAGCGGATGATCTTTTCTACACTAACCCATGGGGACTCTATCTCTCAATCTCCAAGGACAATGACGAAAGTTGATCAATTTATTCCACCTTGTGCCTGCGACACTTTATAGGTTTGATCTCTTCTGAATGTGCACTCAAACGGTTGCGCTAGAAGAGCGTTATCACTAACCCTATTACCAACAAAAGCGAGAACCCGGCTAATCCGACCTCTCAGGGTTCTCCCGGCCACTCTACTGGTAATTGACCCAGCTTGTGCCTAATCCTTACTACGATAAGGGGAATCGTCGCTCACATCCGCATAGTAATTAACCCATTTCCTAGTACGAGAAGTAGACTTCCCTCACCTCCACCAGCAGCTGCCATTAGTGCTACTATAAGGAGGTTGACCCGGTGCATTCACTTAAAGACTGCCTTTTCTTTCGAAGTGGGCCTTATTCCTTCCCGATCGCACTCAAAGTTGTCACAGAATGGGATTAGGATTAGCATCAATCTTATATAGTATAACCAATGGTGCCAATCACTCCTAAAATGGTTCGAAAGTCCCTGACTGAGGCCGTTGCATGACCTAAAGCCACCTAGCGACGAAAGAAAAAGAAGTTCCTGAGATACCATGGTGTATGAGCTTTGAAAGTCATCGCATTTGGCACTCATCCTTGGCTTGGGTGGCTTGGTTAGATTGGTTTGAATAGCCGGGAATACGGCATTACCGGTCTTTGCAAGAAGGGCTTGGCGGAGTTCTTCTTCTTGGCTTGACTCAACAACCTTCCCACCCAGGCCAGTACTTAATTAAAGTAAAGGCTATTTGAAATAGATGAAAAAGGATTTCAAGCGACTACCCGGATTGGAATTAGGCCAAGCTTCCACCTCAAGCCATTGATGCTTCCGCCCGGGGCCAGATCTTGGACCAATGAAACTACCGCCTCTCGATTTTGTACTTGATCGTCTCCGAGGAAGTGGTCACGTAAACCTAAAAGGGAAATATTTTGCATTTACTAAAATAGAGCATTCATGCGAGCGTTTCCAATCTTCTTCTTGAAGCCCCTTACCTTACTTACCTTAATACTGCCTCTTGGGTTATTCTTCTCCACTAACCAGTGCGAATGAGTAGATCTAGAATAAACTTTTAGTAATGGAGTCTTTCGAAGCCTTCCTGTGCCTCAAGGGAGCACAAAAAGAAAGTTTTTTTGTTTCAATGTCACATCTCATTAAAGGAGAAATCGAATCTCCAATGCCCAAGTGGAACTGTCTCAGCTGGCGAAAGCTAAAATATCTTTTTTCAAAGGTAGATCGAGACCTGATCTCAGGAACTGATCGATTGAGGTAGTCCGGTTCTTAATGAGGGATTGGGGGCGGTGCAACAAACGTAATTGAATCCGGCGGTTCCACCCCCTTTCATAAAAAAGGTTCGAGCTCAGGAGCGGGGAGCAGACTCAGGCAGATATGAGTGGAGTACAGACCCCCTTTCCTTTATAGGTTCGGACACATAGGCTCTGCTTTCCCAGGTTGGAGAGCTGATTGGAACTAGATAGATGATAGTGACCCCGGTAGGTGATATGAACCCGGAAAATTGATAATCACCCTTTCTTGATCTTCCTTTTCCCTTACTGCCTCGTCCAATCTTCCCTTTTGTAAAAGCGTCTCTGACCTCTATCGTTCTAGCAGCGGGCCATCATACGCTCTACTAAGAAAGCGACAAGCTAATTTTACGTTTCCCTTACTGCCGCTAGCACGTCAGACGTCCCTCACGTTGCCGGTCTTTTTTTCGTTGTTCGCCAGCCCACGGTGCAGCTTTTAAGTCAGTGCCCGATGGCATGCGATCAATAGCATTACTAGTTGCTCTGTTTCCGACTGTGTTGCTATCAGAAAGTCAGTTTCAGAAAGCCTGGTGTGAAGTAGATAACTCAATTCCCCTTTCAGGATAGTAGTTCTAGTCTGATTCTAGAAAGGACGACTGTAGAGCTAGTTAGACTTCTTCTCTGATGTCATTCTTGTATGATGACCAAAATGAAACAAGTGCTATCTCCCCTTTAGGCGAAAACAACGCTCGACCGTTTTGTTACGATCAAAAAATCAAACTTTGGTATCTAGCTAGGGGTCAAAAGTACGTTTTTTTGGCACTTTCGCCGCGGAAGTCTTGAGAAGCGACTTCAAAGCCCGTAATTGGCTCTTTAGGAAGGATCTCGTAAAATAGCACTTCAATCTGCTTTTGTACTCGAGTTATTCTAGTAAAAACAAACAGTCGGTGCCACTAGAGCGAAAGGGTATGCATTTTGTTCCGTCACGAATTGAATCAAGAGCAAGGAGGCATCATAACGAGGAAATGTCGAAGAAGCAAACCCTAACCAATCCAGGCGCGGGTCCAGGAACAATTTGCCGGGAGAACTGCTTATCAAAGTTCCAACGGTACACGGAGCGCACTCACAACACTTTCTCATTCAGCTTAAAACACAGCGGCTTCGCTGCGATATTCCATATCTCCTTCCCCTGAGTACTAAGAAATTTTCTTTCTTTCATTCCTTCAGTGATCTTCTTAATTAGGGGATTTCCTCGCTCATCTTGTAGAGTGTATTGGTTGAGTCCCGTCCCTTTTCTAATCTATGGTTTCCGTACCCATGCCCTGACTATCTTTATTCTCGCTTCCCAAATAACTAACTATATCACTTTCCTCTATCGATAGTTCTATTTAAACCTGAGCTAACAAGCCCTATTCGAAGTTCTACCCTACCTATTGAAATAAGAATATTCCATATTCCCTATTGGGATTTCAAACTTTCCACTTCATTTCTAGATTCTATGCTAGTTTCAGTTCGTGTTCATTGTTCCTATCGATAGCCCTCCCACTATTGGAAGAAGTCACACCTTAGACACGGTAGGATATAGTAAGATTAGAACTTCAAGGTCCTTAGACCATTACACAATGGAGCACTTGCTTACACCACTAGTTATATAACTGTATCACTGGGAAGGGGATCTATCTTGAAGAAAGAAAACAGCAACTACTCTCGATGGTAAAATATAGTAAAAAGCACTTTATTAAACAAAGGATTCACTTGCGAAAGGGGGAAAAAAACTAGCCTATTGGAGGGCTGATACGATAATAGCCCTTTAGCTCTTATGCTCGTTATCCCAGGCAATATGATATCCTTAGCGCTAGAAAGACGAAATGCAATTTGAGGAGCTCACCTATACCCTATTGTCTGTATGGACTTATTACTTACTAAGTGGTAGAACCAGCGTCTTTTCTCCTCCGCATTCGCTCTGGCCTGTTAGGGAGGAAATAGACTGTTAGCAAAAGGTTTGAAGTTAGAATTGTACAATTTATTACTTCATCCGCTGTGAATGAATAGGCTGAAGGAATCGGATCTTCTCTCTTTTAATCTGCTTTTAAGGCAGGAAGCAAGAACTCTAAACTATCTCTTTAGGTAGCGAAGCCCCTGGGTAAAGGAGTAGTAGAATCAGTCCTAGCTTTATTCCCATAGCAGCTGGGAGCGCAGAGAGTAGCCAACCCAGTCAGCCAGTCCAGTAGCCCGGTCTCGGTCCTGCAAGCCAACGGTTGCTAACTTTCTTTCAAATAAGATCTGTCCCAGCGGTCAGTCTCATCGGCTGGCATTATTCTTTCTTTTAACCAACCTTCTTTCTTACGGGAGGTCAACTAATAAGATAGTTGTCGGCCAGTAAAGTAAGTAAAGCAAGCCAGTTCGGTAGCTGTCCAACGGGCAAAGCAAAGAGTAGCATTCCGGTTAAACTCTTGAAAGCAAGCAAGCCTGCCCCAAGCCGGGTCTGTTCACAAATCGGATGTTAGCTCTTTTGCACGAATCTGCTCTTATTGAATCCCCTGCTATTGAATCAGATGCAAGTCTTTTGAAATGCCTTAGTAACCTCCTTCATGCCATTGTCGGCATAAAGGCTCTTTTTTTTTCATTAATCACTCTAGATTCTTTCATTTCCATGGTTAGATCATTTCCTTCACGAGTACGTTCGCCGACTCCGCCAAATACAGATACACCTCCATGAGCTTTGGCAATGTTGTTGATCAATTCCATGATGAGTACTGTTTTACCCAGCAAGCTACGGCTCGAAAGCCTACGTGCGTTAGCCCCTATTCGAGTAAGGCGTTTTCATGCGGGGCTTCAAAGCTCCTGTAGTTTTCTTCGCTTGCTTGAGTGAGGCCGGAGTGCGCTAGCGCGCTCTGTAGTTTTCTCGCTGGGATCGTCTGGATATTTGCAAAACGACCATTATCATTATAGTCGAGACCATGGCAATGCGAGGTTTCTCCACAGATATTAGATATTAGAACAGGGCCTCAAACCTGAGCATAGTAACCGTGCGGAACCGAGCCAGTACCTCTGGCACAACCTACGCCAGCCGAGTACCCCAGATTGCCGCGGGCGAGTCTGGTATCCCGTGTGACCACACCCTTCACAGAGGAAGGGACCCAAGGCGGAGTTAGTGTTCGGAATGCCTCTAAAGTAATTTGTTGGTTTGGCCCCTTTTTAGTCATCCACATTCGGAAGGAACCAACTACCATGATGAATACACGGAGAAGCCAAGGCAAGGAGGCCCATGCCCAGGTTCAGCAATGCACCCATAGACGGGGACGGGCAAAAGCAATCAAAGACGCCCAAAGGCTGTCTTTCGCGTTGGAGGCCACTCTAGGCACGCTAAATGCTATAGGTCAACCCCCTCATGTACGGACCTATGGAACTGGGCAAGCTCCATCCTTTCTTCTAGATGAATAATTCGTTGATCAAAATCTCGATCTAAAGGGAACTGCTGCCCTTACTACTTCCGGTTCCTCTGCTGCCTCCTCTGGGCTAGAAGCAAAATAGCTCTTAGAGCTTGAAGTCACTGAACTTGACGGCTCTATCTAGTGCGGAAGACGGGTGTGCGGGAAAGACCGTTCTCATGACGCTTAGTGTGCGAGGTATACATCCCTAAGAACCTCTTACCATGAAACTGGGCAAACTTCACGTTTTCCTTTTGACAAATGCGTCTCTAGACAGATATTTGGGTACCTCGAAATCACTGAAGCGGGGGATCCTGGTGCTGGACCTCGTGTAAATACAGGCGTTTGGCCTTGAACCACTGCTCATTCTCGATCTGGGACTAGAATAACAGCTCACTCTCGTACGGGTGGTACTTGCCTGACTTATGCACTCCTTTATGCATTCCTCACCTCAACTCCTGAAAAGGAAAGAGAGTGCTAAGGGGTCTGAAAATGCCGACTACAAACTTCTTTTAAAAAGCTAACTCCTCTTCTTGAGACAGTCGAGTGAACCTTCTTTAGTCCCGAAGGAGAGCGTCCAACGAACTCATGCTAGAAGAGTCTCTTGTCATCAACCAAAGAAGGTTGATCGATTCGTTCCGAGGGTTAGTATGATTTTCGGTTCCGTTCCGTCACGGTCGAGTACCTTCGTACCTCCCTCCTGGGACACAAGGCAGCGCGCACCACTTTCGTTGTTGATCAGTCCCTCTATCTATTTATTAGTTTGAGTCCCCTCTTCCTTGGTGACTTGGAGGAACTTGCGGAACCATCGGTCGAGGTCGATCCCCTATCACCTTCGGTGCCTCCTTGTGGTCCTTCTCTTTAGCTTTTCCTCGGCCTTTAGAACTAGTTGATAGGCCACTTTCCACATCCGATGCATCGAGATTTCCTATTTCCTCTTGGATTTCTAACCTCAAGCCCTATCAAGCAAGGGATTCCTCGTCGGATTCGTTCAAGCCATTGCGAAATTGGTAGAACTCCTTTAGGAGCAGGGGCTTTCTTGTACGCTTCTCTCCCCCTTTCAAGCGAAGTGAAACCTTTGGTTTTATACTTCATGGTATATTCATGGATTGGCCAGTTCCTATTTTGAAGGCTGCCATTTATTAACCGCCGCAGTCGAAACTCCTGCCTGCTAATAGCTAATAGTTTAGCACATTCTTTCGGGTCCTGAAGTACAAGTCCTTGGCTTCCAAACCAACCCGAAAAAGGTTCTTAAAGACCTGGCTATCAACACAACCCTCGTGGTTGGCTATGTTCTGAAAACACATTACCTAATGTTTCGTGGGGAAGGATGAGTCTGTCGGATGTTAGCCTTTTCGGACAAGCCCATGATTGTTTTCCTGCTTTCCCGCTTCGCTAAAAAGTATTTTCGAACTATAATGTATCCAATAGTTTATATATCCATGCACAGAGTCTTTTCGACTATGTCTTCCTTTCTTACTTTACTTTCCTTATTAAAGATTAATATTAAAGGTTAAAGAGTTCTTGTTGCTTCCTGGCGAAGAACACCAGTGAGGTGAGGCACGAAAGACTTTAAAGAAAGAGCTCACGCGGATCTTGGCTACTGGTGAAGAGGGAGTCAATTTACTTAACCAAAGCCATACCCAACTTACTTAGGAACCTGCTTTGTCTTAGCCGCTACGCCCGAGCCAACAGCCCGATCCTTTCATGGAGGAAGGACTTCGTACCAGAGCTGGAATCAAAGTGGAAATTCCAAGCCCTTTAATCTTTCTTTCCAGCTTTGCTCTGCGTCTAAGGAAACAACCAAGAACCAAGCCAGGATTTTCACACTTCGACTTCGAACGAAAGGAAAGAACGAAGTGAAACTCTCAGTGTTATAGTTGAAAGGAAGAGCCGGAGAGGTTAGGTTGACAGAGGAGAGAGAGCACAACTCTGCACTTCCTCGGATGAGAACCTGTTTTTTGGAACCGGGCTACTGTAACCGACCCTTAAAACTCCCTGCTTGACTTATAATTATATGTGTTAACCATATCGCTAATGGAAGAATGTTGAAAAGCAAAACAAATCCTCTTAGGGTTATACTAAAATAGTATTTCTAGTAGTAGCACTCTTAGTAGTTAGCTAGGCAATCGCAGTTTCAAGCGAGCGAAGGAGAAAAAGGTTTGTTAGTTGAAAGCGCAGGAATAGACACGAAAGCAAGGTCAAGCGCAGTCCCCTTCGAGTGGTAGGCCTAGTTTCAGTGCTAGTTCCACTAGATGTAGTTGGGGTGGTAGTTCTCTTTGCGGTCGATCCATTTTGAGTGTCTTCTTACGGCCCGTTCCCATCCATTTACTTTCAGCTCTTGGAATGAAATCACTCGACTTTCAAACATCTCCCGCATAGTAACGGGTTAAGTGAAGGAAGTTCGTTTTCAAGCCAGGAGTCTTTCTGCGTCGTCTATTAATGCTAATTCGGATGCTTTTGAAACAGTATTTTGTTTGGCGTTTGTGGCTCCTTTGATTGATTCGTAAACCGGGTGCTTCAGCTTCATACATGGGATTTGGAGAAGCCTTCTAAGCTAAGCCCGCCCCCGGTTCACGTCTTTCAATGCCTTAGTTCTTTCCGGCTTTAGTAGAGCCGTAGGAGAACTCCTCGCTGTCCGTAAGGGGGCGGATGAAATTCTTTTTTTAGTTACTAATTCAAAGTCTTCTCCCGGTTCAAGTAATCATTCCAAGCCTTCCAATCCTTTTGGTTGAGGTATCGGACCATCCCCTCCGCCTTGACTTTCTTTTATAGTAATATAGTAAGAGGCAAGTGCCTTTTCCGTTAGTGTACCTCGTTGCAATCTTTCCAGTAGTTTAAGCTTTCGAAGCAGCCCATTAGTCTATTCCGTCTGTCTTTCTATGAGAGGGAGGGTATGGCTTTCCGGATGGAGCACCCTTCTTATTCTTATATCGAGTTTATGTACTTTCAGTTGTAGGCCCAGCCCCTTAGCCTTTAGCCTTAAAAAGAAATCCTCCCCCCCGATTGATTGTGAAGTAGCTCCTGTTGTTGGGTCACTTCACTCTCTCCCGATCGAGCTAACCTTACATGGAGCTAACTGCCAAGAGGAGTTCACATTCAACTTGAGCTATTCTTGTGAACAGATTCAAAGCAATTTGATCTTCTTCTATAATAGCATCTCGCCACTCTCCTTAAGAAAAGGATCCACTACTTCTTTATATACGATCGCGCCTTTCCAAAGGTAATCAAGGAAAACCAACCCCCAAGCAGATTTGGCTAAACAAGAGAGAAAGGGTCCTCTCCGAGGAAGAAGAAGCAGACGAATACGGTTCATACGGGAATTCCTTATCCGTAAAGGATTCAGCCATTAGAAATGCACTTCCTTTTTGGATGATGAATTTCATTAGTGGGAATAGTCCTTGTCTCTAACTCACTAGAGGCTCGGGAAATAAAGAGAAGAGGCCTTTTCGTTGCGGTTGTCTTGTGGTGATTTTTTTTATTGAAGTTGCTTCTGTTTGGAGTAGTTTAGACTGGCCTAGAACCATGTCGGAGGTTAGCCAAGTTTCTAACAGTAGTAATAGTGAGGGATTAGGCCGTGTTGGAGCCTTGAATGAGAATCCTTCGCTTCAGATAACTACTGTGAAGCTCGATGGAAGCAATTATCTTGCTTGGTCACGGTCTGCACTCTTGTCAATCAAAAGTAGGGGGATGGTGGACTACTTGACTGGGAAACGCAAGGAGCCAGATATTTCTGATCCCGCATATGCAAAGTGGGACTCAGAAAATTCCTTGGTCATGTCTTGGTTGATTCATTCTATGCAACCAGAGATTGGTAATGGTTATCTCCTACTGAAGACAGCAAAGGAGATATAGAATGCTGCCTCTCAGACCTATTCAAAGATGGGTAATAAGGCCTAAGTTTATTTTAGATAAGGAAGAAGGTGCATGAGACAAAACAGGAAAATAGAAGTCTGTCGGTCTATTTTGCTGAACTGCGAAGTCTTTGGCAGGAGTTAGATCACTATCAGGACTTTCAGGCTGACTGTTCGGCAGACGCTCATAAATTAAAGAAGATAGTGGAGAAAGACCTTTCAATCTGTGGTTACCGATCAAGCCTCTCTTTCCTATCCGAGATAGCTAGTCGTCACCTTCAGTCGCAGCAGTGGCCCTTTCATTGCCCTCCCTTGGTCTTTCTTTTGAAATAAGGACTTAGCCCGTGGGTCAGCAGCGATATGGTTTTCTTACCCCCTCTGACCATGGGTAGCTGGCTTGATGATGGATCTCGGTGAGTTCCACCCGTCTATCTAAGGATGGATCCCTTTTGCCCTCTTTTTGAAGCAAGTCCTCTACCAGTAGGGTGGGATTCTTCCTTTCTAGCAGCTCTCAAAAGGCTTCCAAAATGGATTGAGTCCTAAGCCGATCCCTTGAGACTAGCCGGACAATGGAGATAGGTGTGGATACGCATCTTTGAATTCATTAGCTCGCACAAGATCTACCTCCTAACCACAGAACCTCAGAGTTCTATCAACCAACAGCTTCATAGAGAAAGGAGTCCCCATTTGGATCATCTACAGTGGCCGCATCTGCTCTAAGAGATTGAAGCTGGGAGGGAATTAGAAAATCAGCCGTTGATTTGAGCTCTATGCACGTGGAATACTCCTTTCCATTTCTTCTAAAATAGGCCCTAGACAGTGTGTCAAATTCTTTTTCCTTCTTTCGTTTTCTCAGGAAAAAAGGGAGCTATTTGGCTTGATCAGAGGAGCGTGTGAAAGGCTTGCGGATCTCCCCCCTTCTTTTTAAGGCAAGATAGCGTCCTCACTCTTCTATTTACTATTGGGATAAGAAGCATCCAATTCCATGTCTTAAGCATGATTAGGGTTAAGGGAAGGATTGCAGCTAAATAGTAGGTGGAGGGGGAAAGCTAGCTACAGTATTATAGAACAAGTGACATATAATAAGATGCATAGAATGCCCTGTTAGGGAGAAGCCGATTCGTTCACCCCAACCCCCTGCCTTAGTTCGATGGATTGCTACCCTTTGAGAGCTAAGGGTACTGGACTGATAGCGCACTGATTGAACCGGACGTTATAGAGTAGGTGTAAATTATAGTATATAAAAAGATAGAATAATAGAAGCAAGGGAGCGAAGTGACTACTGCAAATAGCCTATCGTATTATATAAGAGCTCTTAGAAGGGCTTGTGCAAGCCCTTACGCCCTAATCAAACATGATTCTTTCCATAAAGTTGTTACAATGTGGGGTACGTTTACCTTACCTTACTTATCCCTTAAAAACCCTTCATCTTCATTAGCATATGTAACCCAAGAACGAGTACAGAAAAGATGGATCTAAGGAAATGTATTGCAAGCAACCTTGAAAAAGGCATTTAGGCCATCCCGAGGTCAAATGTCAGATCATAAGATATCCCACGAGCAGATGTTCTCGAATAGGCAGGCTGTGAGGCAACTCTTGAATATGTCTTCCCTGATTCCGATCCTGTTGATGTTTTGTCAGCTGGTAGTGAAAGGAACTTGCATCTCATCTAATCAAGAAGAATGCCTTTGTTTTCGCCTTATCCGATGTTCGAGAATCCACTGTTTAAGACGCTTTCGGCTATTGCTGCTACTTTGTGGAAATGGCTTTTTGACGGACCTTGTAATAAAGCATAAAGCTAGCATGAGTAGAAGCAGGAAAAACGTGATCGGGAGCTTCGGTAAGATCAATACCCACCCACGACCAGAACGAAGAGAGAAAAGCAAAAGACTAGTCCACGAAGAATAGCCCTAGTTAGGATCTTTGTCCCCTTCTTAAACTATGGAACAAACCTCCTCTTCTACTGCAGTTTATTCTCGAACAATGGAAAGGAAAGCCGAAAGCCCGTCTTTTTGTCCTACCTTTATTCTTTCAAAAGGCAAGGAAAGCCTCCTTATTGGAGGCCTCTTCGTGCCTTACTTCTCTATGGATCTGACCGGCTCGATTGAGACAGAGAGTCAAGGTGCGAATCGACAGTTTAAAAGGCTTCTTCCGAGACTGGGAGAATAAAAGAACTAGCAATAAAAGCATACTTTGCTCCGCACCACCCATTGTCAAATCTTCCTTCCTTTCATATTCTTGTATGTCACTTCCGGTAAGAAAGAAGATCTATTCTCGAACAGTCAGAGCCACTTCTGATTCCGCAGTGGAAAGTGAACTAACTCTAGGGCCCGAAAAAAGGAATTGAGTTTGAGTCTTACTTCCCCGCTTGAGGTTCCTTCTGGCTTTTCTGACAGGAAAGAGTAAGACTTCGTAACATTGGTAGCAAAGCAGCAGGAAGCAATAACTCTAGCCGGATGCCCTAAAAAGCGTAGGGGAGAGAGCATACGAGGGAGTGACTGAATGACCTAATGTGTCTAACCTTGATAACGGATAAAACGTATTAATATCTTAAACAATCTCCCCCCGAGGGGCATTGTCGGGGACCTCCTTCCTACAATCGAATTAGTAGTCCACTTTCCCTATTCACCCAAGCAGAATTGGAAAGTAATACAGCAAGCGCTATTGCCCCTACGAGAACTGTAACCGCGGAAAATGCACTCTTGAAGGGCTTGGTTTCTCTTTTTAACTTCCTCTTGTAGTAGTCCCAGGGGATCGAATGCTTGAACCATCTCAATGCCCGCCGACGAAGTGCTTTCTATCGAGGATTGTTCCTTGACGTGAACTAGGCACTCCGGGTCCAACAGAAATAACGATTGTGTCGTTGTTATGACTTGATCGGGTAGGGTTAAGGGCATCTGAACGTAAGGCTTCCTATAGGACTCTCTTTGACTTTCAGTCTAGTGCCAAGTGATGTATTATAATGAAATGATGTTAGCATATATTATATATATAGCGTCAGATGTTATGAAAGTAGGGCTTTCTACGAAAGAGAAAACGAAGAAGTATGTGAAATCGAGGCGCATTGGAATCATCGATCATATAGCTTGTGTGCCGCGAGTGATCAGTCTGCGCAAAGGCAGAATAGCGGATTGTCTTGCCTCTATCTTCCCGGGACTCCTAGGGCTCTTTCAATTGGCCTTGTCTCGCTTAACTCGTCGAGTAGTGATTCTCTCGGAATGAAGATCTGTTCGAAAAGTCTCGCCGTATAATGATTAGCTCCTAGCCTCTGCTTCTATCCGAGGTGCTATCATTGTATAATAGAATAGATCATTCCTGCAGGATCTCATTCTATCAATTGAATAAGAGAAGGTAGAAAAGAAAGGGGCCGGGCCATGAGAAGGAAGATTATATGCTTAACCCATGCAATTCAAACGAAGTTTTCTCGGAAACGAAAGAAAGAAGAGTGTGTTGAGCTCTTCGAATGATAAAGACAAAAAAGTGCTTAGTTTCGTTGGAAAAACCAACGCTCATATTTTCTCTCGCCCTACTTCTAAGGATTAGAAAAGGTTGGAGAGTCTTCATTTTTAGAGCAAGACCAAGTCTCTCTTCTGGGGGGAGCAGAGCAGTCAAAAAGTGGTCTGTCATGAATGGAAATGAGCTTGTCCTCTATGGGAATCCAACGCCCAGTGATTTAGATTTTATGATAGAAGATGATAATCTGTCTTTCTCGTCAAGTACCTCTTCAACTAGGTCGGACGCGCAAAGCGCTCCACCTGAGTGTGAGCGGATATTTGATAGAATCTGTGATGAATACGCGGAGTGGGTGGTGAGAGCCGATAAGCAATTCTCCCCAGAATGGAACATGCCTGACCTTGTTCGGGCAGTGATTGGGGACGAGGCGATTCACATGCCAGGCTTTCTCACGGATTCATATTATGATGTGATGTTACATGGCTCAAATAGTTGGGCATGCCAAGAGGTTTTTCAGTTTCTGGATCTAATAAACTATGTTTTCTAGTTCTGTCTGGAAACAGAGCTCTTTTCTCGCGGAATTCTCCATTTTCTGAATCTTAATTGAATTATGGAATTTTCTCCCAGAGCTGCGGAACTAACGACTCTATTAGAAAGTAGGATTGGCAACTTTTACACGAATTTTCAAGTGGATGAGATCGGTCGAGTGGTCTCAGTTGGAGATGGGATTGCACGTGTTTATGGATTGAACGAGATTCAAGCTGGGGAAATGGTTGAATTTTCAATCAGTGTGAAGGCCTTGAATTTGAATCTTGAGGGGTTGTTGTCTTTCTATTCCTATTCATTATTCTTTTGATGGCAGGGCAGGGACAGGAGAAAAAACGGAAAAACCCCTCCTCGTCTTCTGGCGCTTGCTCATCAAGTCGTGGTACTGATGGAACCCCCCCGGGGGAGAGGGATGAGGCAGGAAAAAGGCCGGAGGGATAAAAACCGAAATTTCGTCCTCTTTAATGGGCTACGGAACCCGTGAACTGCAGGAGTTTTTACCCCCCCCTCCAAACCAAAACCATCATCGGTTGCGTTCGGCCATCGATCGCCTAGAAAGCCAGAAAATTGGCATAAAATGCCTCGACGAGGTGAGAACCCAGGGAGCGGAGAGCGACTTTTTCAAGAAAGTCAAAGCTCTCGGGGAAGCATTCGGGTGGTGGGGGGTAGTTTTTTCTTCTTGATTTTTTTTCCGGTATGCCGCTCCGCGAGCAAGGAGTGAGAGAACAAAGTGGGCTGTGGTGATGTTAGAATTTGCACCTATTTCTATCTATTTAGTGATTAGTCTGCTAGTTTCTTTGATCTTAGTCGGTCTTCCTTTTTTATTTTCTTCTAATAGTTCGACCTATCCAGAAAAATTGTCGGCCTACGAATGTGGTTTCGATCC
>JAWDEX010000017.1:491783-511783 GCA_035221805.1 Trichilia hirta
GAAGGCCGTGTAGTTGGACTCTTATAGGCCTCCTTGAGTAGCCTAAAGTCAAGTCCCATCATTAAGAAACTGGGACGTTTCTAAAAAGAAATCAGTCCCTTCTCATGGTAAATCAGCATTTGACTTTCAACAAGACGCATGGTTTCATTTTTCATGTTTTTTTCTATTTCTCCGTGTTCCCTTCAGCTCTGCTTCCATTTCTTTCTCTCTGACCCACTTGAGTCGAAAAGACTAAACCTCGAAAGCCCGTTAGTTCGACTTCTGCTATGGGGCTAGTTCTACGGGGTGATCTTGGCTCAATTGGTACCGCGGCCTAGGGACATAGGCGAGCGGTCGGTACATCGTGGTTTCGGTAGCATCATTGAAAGCATTGGAGCTGGTGGTCCTCAAGGATTGTCCCCGCCTTGCTTCTTCTTTTCGCTTCTTCATCGCTAACTTACAGTTAGACATTTGAGCTTTGATTGACCAACAGCGAGCTTTGCTTTGGAGAAATCTGTCATTGTAGATAGGGACTAGTGCAACAAATAGGAGAGCGTGCTTAACCGGGTCCGAACCCCACCTCCCTGTTTCAGTTCGCTGCTACGACCAGATTCTTTCAACAAGAATCTTAGAGATACGGTTTTTGGGAACAATTCCTGGAGCCAATGAGTATCCTTGAATGCTATCATCACATACGCCCATCCTGTCTTACTAACACGAGTTCCTGGGGTTGGAATTAATTCAATCAAGGCTTTCGCCCATTGTCCAAGATTCCCCACTGCTGCCCCCCGTGGGAGTCCGGGCCGTGTCTCAGTCCCAGTGTGGCTGATCATCCGAAAAGACCAGTTACTGATCATCGCCCTTTGCCCCACCAACTAGTTAAGAAGACTATAGCCTCCACTCGGCTCCCCGGGGCCTTAAGGGAATTTCTTTATCTCTACTTTCGGGTCTTCATTGATCAATGCATTTCACCATTTGATCCAAAACCTAAGTAAGAGATTCCACGAAGCAAGTGGTAGTGGTTCCCTTTCTCGGTACTCTTTATTATAGGCACTGGTAGCTTGCTTCCAGGAACATTAATACAGATTCGGACTAGTACAGCTATCGGATCTAGTACGGGAATATCCAAGAACTAGTACTTTTATCGGGACAGCTGAAGTGAGACCTTTTCACTCTATGACTATTAGGCTTACCGGGCTGCATTTATATCAGAATTCCAAGTCCTAAGAAGCTTACCTGTGCCGGGCCGGGAACAACTGCAACAACCTCCCTCCACTCTAATAGCAGCTATTGAAGCGGAAGTGAGAACTCAAACTACTATGCTTTAAAAGCAAGAAGCTCTTCTCTTATCAGTGCAAACAGATACGATAATGGCTGCTTCCGTTCCAACTACCGGTGGCACTGGTCTCACTCTATAAGGAAGGTTTTGCACCTTCCCCGGCACTGAATGATAAAGCCGAAGTTAGACCATAGCCCAAACAGTAGTGGCTTGAACTGGCATACTGTCTTATTGGTACAAGTCTGACCTAAGGCGGCATCAAAGCACCTATTATCGAATTGTTGCTTCCAAGCCGGCATGCTATTCCGTTTTCTTTTCTTGTTTATTGGTACTATCAGATCAAAGCCCTTACCTTTATAAGCGGTTAGCGGGAGTAGCTTTCCTGGACGGTACAGTATGACCTAAGGAAAAAGCGGCTACTGAGCTTCCACAGTACTAGATTTCACACCCCATACATATTGTATTGCTATTTCCCGGTATTTAAAGAATTCCTTTTATGGAAATGGATCTTAATGATACAACGTTACGGTAAACTGTGAAAGAGGATAGAACAGGCCTTGCCTTGGGCAGTGGAGACAGAGACCGGAGAACCTACGTTCGAGAATGAGACTTTGATCCCAACAGGCGAGCTACTCCAACAAGGCCAGTTTAGTCTTCTTTTTTGAATTAGATCGCTCATACCAAAGGGCTTCTGCCTGGAAGAATGCATTCCCTTATTGCTTGCGCCTAAACGACTTTCACAGTCTGAATTGAAACCGTAGCTTTTTTCTTCGTTGAAAAACCACCATAATTGGAACTCATCGGAGAAAAAGAAAGAACTATCTTGGGTCTCTCATGACGGACTAAACTAACCTGCTGATTCAATGAGTCCTATTACGGAACCTGCCTTTCCTGGCCCAATCACTACTGAACAACCTTAGCAGCTTGATTCTAATTAGAAGCCCTGGAGAATCTGTCCTTAAAGCATTGAATGGACCAGTAGAGGGGGTACCTATCATGAGTTATCCAAAACGTTTCGTGGTCACTACTATCAATCCACTGCACTTCCGGCATCGGGCAACATCTGAACCTCCATCAGGACTCAGAAAGGACCTTAAGATCCTCAGAAAGACATTAGGCACAACCGCTCGGATAATGTGATTCGAATTTCCGACCCCCGATCATAATTCAGGATCTACAATGGGGGCCCTGCCAAATGTCGAATAGTCTCTTATACATCCTTTTCTCTTATTCCGGGACAACCGTCACATGATTGGGAAAGGAAGGGAAAAGGCAAAGGGTAGCTGATGAAAGAGAACGTGGTCAACTAACAGCTTAGAGGCTTGTTTCCATGATAGATGTAGAGATACAATCCCACGCGTATCTGCTTTCGCTTCCCTCGCCCGAGCTATTCACTGACAGAGCGGTCAAAGCAGATTTCTTTCCAGAGGGTTAGTGGCTTAAAGAGCATTGGATGATCTTGATAGGCGATAGTACAAAAAAAAAAAAGGTCTAAACGACGGGGCTTATATGCCACTTTAAAGGCCTGATCAACAATCAACAATATGTAGTGGTTAGATGAGTCCCGTTGATTTGGCTTCTCAGGTTCGTTGTGAGGACCGTTGACTTTGATTCCCCGTCCATGAGGTTTCGAAGCATTAGCTTCTCCCTTTTTCTGCCTCTCCCTTTGGGAGAGTTCGCTTCATTTCCTCTGTCGAGCCTACTTAATTGCCTTGCTTACCCGCGATATTCTCTATTTTTAATCGGCAGGGTTAGACTTCATCTTCCTACAGGATATTGAAGACTGATTTCGTAATACGCTTAGGAGATATGTAATACCCATAAATATAAATGGATGGATTGGTAAGGGGAAGTATGAAAGACTGGGCTTAGGGGGCAACAGAAGAATCGTTATATCCTCCAGCCTTTCCTGCTGGTTAAAAGCTTTCGAGCTAACTACAGGTAAGATAAAGATAACTACCTAGTCGACTAGCTACACAATTACATTGTTCCATTCCATATTTGATATATTTCCATAGAGGGATCCCCTTATTAAAGAAGGATCTCCGCTCGAGCCCCCATCTCACTACTAAGAGTGAGAAGCCGGTCGGGTGAAAGAACTTCTGATGATGCCTAACCTAAGAGTGCAAACATAAACGGATTCTTCTGCCTACCAGGGGGGTCCAGACGGAGTCTTCGGCTGATGCCTCAGGTTGCTTTGATTGAAGTGAACTCCCTATTTTAAGTTAGAAAAGCAGTAGTGGATTCATATCAGATATTATTACTTCATGGATGATGCTTGCTAGATGAGCACAAATCCTCCGATTCGACAAGTATTGACTTTGACGCGCCCATTTGAATTGAATGCTTATCAAGCCCCTCGGGAGCTTGAATCTTCCGGTACTCGGGGTTCCTTCCAGTAAAGATTAGTTTAAGTTTAGTCCATCATCGAATCTTTGAGCTGTCCCCCCTTCTCGTCTCGCGCACGGGCATGGATCTTTACTTACAGCACTTCCAAGCTTGCCGAGGAGTCCCTAGTTGACTCAGGAGTTGACTTCTGATATCGATTCCGATCCCCTTTCTCGTGAGAAAGGAGGTTGATTCGCTTCGAACCCTGCCTTTTATTTGGCTATTGTACCTAGCCATCTCCATTTCCTTACCTGGCTCACTACATCCATCTCCATTTCCTTACCTGGCTCGCTACATCTAGAAGAGGACGGGGACTCGGCTTGAAGGAGCCGGTTCGTACCCTATCCCTAAGGCTATAGCGGAATACCCGACAAAGAAAACCGCTGTTCAAGCTATCTCGCCCGGTACGAGACCAGAGGAAACTGAAACGGCAATTGGTAGCCAAAAGACCAGCCTTAGAATTGGCTTTTTTGGGATTGACTTTCTAGATAAGGATCGGCGCTAACTCTGAATCAGAAGAATCAGAGGTGTAACCAGGGAATGAATATTGTGGACCTAAATTCCACTTAAGGACCAAGACAAGCGGAGGGAACCCCAGATCCTGTTGAGGCAGAGGAAGAGGAATAGATCTCCGGCGAGCTTCCTCGATAAAGAAAGGAAAGCAGGTAGCCGCCCATGGCAGTATTGTTTGCGGGTGTACGATCTAATCCTAATCCTATACTCGCGGGAGGTGAAACTTCCTGTTGGTGAGGGGATTGAACTTCAAGCAGTAGGGATCGAAGCGAAGTCTGTTACTGTTTGTTCCCTTCCTGGGAGTCAACTCCTCGCTAGTTTGTCCAGAAATCTCTATGGTATGGTCATTTTCCAATAGTAATATAGTAATAGTAGAAAACCGCTTTCAAGCCATACCTCATAGGTAGCCACCCATGAAGGCATGAATGGAAGACTCAAGGGAAGACTCCTAGCTCCCTCCTACCACTTAAGTATCTGTTCCTTAGCGGGCGCTTCATACTCATGGCACTGCTACTGCGAAAGCCCCTACTGCTGAGTCCTCGCTTGCCTCTGACTCTGATCCCTCTGATTCGGGTTCTTCAACCGCCGATGATGCTTACTGTCCTCGTAGCCCACTAAAGCTAGGAACAACCGAGGCTTACCTAATGAGTTCACCCTTTTTTTCTGGGTATTGACCTCTTCAAAGATTGTTCCATTCCGTTGAAGAAAGAAATGAATTCATCCTTTTTTGGGAAAATGGTAGAATAATAGATTTCCGCTCACCTCGTGTACCTATCTATTCCTCTTCCTCGAGCCGAGTAAGGTCTTGAAGAGCCTAGGCTAGTCCTCTCCTCTACCGGCGTTGACTCTCTCTTTCCTGTTCGTTCGTCTGAGATCCCGCTCGTTCCCGTCCTTCGCTTCAGGGCCTGTCCCTCGAGTACTCCATATCCGCTTACTTCACTGCCTTCCCGCTACCAGAAGACCCCCTCTTCCTCTTACTAAGCTTTTGGCACTAAGGAAACAGGACCCACAGCCGATTCGTACCCTATTCCTAAGGCTATAGCGTAATCCCCGACTACTGAATTACCTGATGAGATAGCTTCCACAGCGGAAATCTCCGATTGAAGCTGAATCTCCTCTCCTGGGCCTAGCCCTCTTTCTTGAAGAACCTAGCCGGGTTCCTTTTCATAGCTCGGAATGAATTGTAGTATCATCTTTCCTACGCTCGGGAAGTGCGAGATTAACTATCCTTTCTTCCGTTAAGGAAGATGCCTTCATCAATCCGGGCAAGAAAAGGTGGTTCCTTTCTTCAAAGCAGGAAATATGCGCTAAAGGTAGATATTAGATATTCGTTTCGGGGAATCTATTCTATTTCTTTCTTAGGTGACCAACCCCCTTGTTGCTTCTTCTCTTCTCTTGCTCACGGATGGCTTCTACCGGCTAGCTTCTTTCAAGGCAAGGGGAGCTCATCTATTCATTTCCCTCTTACGAGCCTATGCTCAGGATGTTCTTCGACCCCAGGAAGTTCTTCGCTCGTAGGCTACCCTCTTAGCCCGTTCTAAGCTTAGATCAATACCTACCATCAATTTCATTTCCTCGGGATCTCTACCCCAGATAATTGAGCAATCTAAACTTTTTGAGATCAAGAAAACAAGCCTTTTGGTGCTAAAATAACCCTTGGGTAAGGCAGTTTTGGTAAGGACGTCAAGAATATACGTCCGGGGGTAATAACATTCAGTGGTCGGAGGACCCTCGCCTTTACTTCAACTCCTAAGAATCATTCCTATTCCTTTCCTAAGAGGTTTCAGGGGGACACCCCCCCGAACCCCCGTAGTTACACTTTCAACTCTTAGGTCGGAATTTAGGTTGATTCTCAGTCCTTCCTTTGAATCTGGCTTGAATCGATTCCTGGTGTTGGCTTTGATTGCGCCTATTACTATGGACTAGACCGATTAAGGGAATGCTGCCGCTTACCTTAGACTGCTAAAGGGAAGAGAACGAATTGCCGTCTATGAGACAAGTATGAATTAGCTACTTAATAAAATACAGCACAGCATAAGTCCAATACGACAGGCTACTCCCTTATTTTAGTGATTAGACTAGCTCTTGAAGGGGGAAGCACATAACTTATAGGGTTCAGGCTTCTACGATTCATGTTCTCCCCTCAGCCCCTAAGCGCTGGCTTCATTCCACTTTTAGACAGTTCTTTGCGCATAAGATAAGAAGAGTCATTAAGGGAGGCAGGAGATCTATGCATTATACAGATTTCGCACGGATTGCCTACCAATGCTATATGAGGGGAAGCACCCCGCCTATCTCTATCTGATCTTTTTAAACGGGCCTTGTTACTACAGTACAGAGAAATGGCTGTATACAGGAATTGTGGTATGGTTTAGCTCTTTATATTCTATTTCTGTTACGCTTCCGAAGAAATTGCTTACATTCGCTATTTCATTTCGTAATGTAAAGCGTACAGCTGATGAGAGTGAAGCCGGGGTCGTCCCACTGGGCTGAAGAATCTCGGTTTGCCAGGTTGACCTGCCCATCTAAGAGTTTGCTTTTCACTTTTTACATTTGATTTAGATTGACAGGGTTGGTGAGGCGGGAGCTACTAAGGATGAGAAAGCATGCCAAGAATCCGATAAGAATGAAAAAAAAAGAATGTTCGAGATTCCTCACTACAGTTTTATGATAGACGGGGCCGAGGGCAAAAGGAAAGAGACAACCAAATGATCACTTTGTTTCACAAATGGGTAAGAAGACCTTTGGGAAATCTTTCCACATATGATGTAAGACCAAACTGCCCCTATTACCGAAGTGGGCAAAGCCGATATATATACTAAAGCCTTCCCTCTAGCCGCAAGTAAGAGGGAAGGACAGCAGCAGGGATGACTAGAAAGATATACCGCAATCCATTCTTGGAAAAAAAGGGAGTGATGGAAAAGCACGCAAGAGTCATGGCAGTGCTGCAGACAGAGAAAAGAGAATCTATTTTGGCTTCTTGACATGCGTACTATGAGAGAGAAGGGATCCTCGCGTGTGGAAGTGTAAGTACATCATCTTTTACAAGAGAAAGATAGCCTATACACACGCTTGGGAACCAATAGCGGCTAATACAAGCACGATCAAAGGAAACGATAAGGTAAAGCAATTCACGCTGGGAAAGGCAATAGAGTACTCATACTTGACCGACATAAGATTTGTCACCCTGCTGTGTCTACTCCTATTTCAAAGGGGCTTTCTAGGGATCAAATAGTAAGGAACTTTTTGGAGCTACCGCAGGTTATAGAACTGCCGCAAGAGCAGATAGTCGCAAACCCGAGCCAGGGGGCTTTTTTGATCCAATAGGAAAAACAAATACAAATACATGGTAGCCCTGTCGATAATGCTTGGAACTGTTATACTAGTCATGGCTCTAGCAGAATCGAACTCGAGCGGAGGAATTGTTATCTAGAATTTTCGGATAGTAGCAAGTAGGAAAGACATGATGGAAAAGCGAAGAACCCCTGTTATCCTTTAATTAATAAGGGCAGGGGAATCGGATGATTCTTTCGCGAAATCGGGTGACTCGGATAATTGGCAAAAAAGCTCAAAGCCCACCTCACCTTATATATATTCTAAAATAAATGAGACAACTCGATCGTTGCTGGAATTGCCATCTTTGCTGCTCTTGGCTTCTGAGTACCTTTCAATAGCCAGCCCTAATGTTGTAAGGGAATGAAGGGAGCCTCCCTAAAAAGCCTTTCCGATTGTCTCAACGCCCACTACTAAGGTAAGGGACAGTGTTGAAGTGAATGCACTTTCTCTGGTGCATTCATCTTCTAAGATGAACTAGGATCAGAAAAGGGCTTCCGTGGGGAAATTCCTTGAATCTCGATCTCTTGCCTCGTTAGACTGGAAGTTGGAAATCGTCTTTCTTACCCGTTGTTTGGAACCCTATCTTAATCTTACTAAACTAAGACTAATAAAAATAAGAAAGGAGTTTGACTTTTAGAGCGGGAGATAGCTTGACTTTTGGTCCCGTTTGGTTGGTATCTCCCAGAAAGCCAAGAGACGAGACAGAAGATGCAGAGAATACTATGAGAGTGAGTCTCTATCCTATGTCTAGGAGTAGAGAAGAGAGCACCTTCAACCGACAAAGTACTTATTTCCTGCTCGGCCAAGATGTGTTAAACGGAACCTTCTTAAAAAATGTCTCTAAAGGTGGGCTTTGACTTTTTCTTTTTTCAACTAGTGTGACGAAAGAAAGCAAAGAAAGTCAGCTTCTTGCAGGTCCCAATAAGCGGGTAACTAAGGTCTACTCGTCAAGTAAAGCCTCACTTTTTCGGCGACGGCCAGAGCCGATTCAATCAATGCGACTTCGTCCCACCAGTCAAAAAGGAAGGAATATTCTGAGGCGGGCAAGGAAAGAAGAGGCAGGATATGTCTAGAGTGTATAAAGAGAATCTTCTCATTCAGAAAATGCCCTCTTATGCGCTATCCGATCTCGTGAAGCCAATGGGTTAGCAATGATCCTATCAATTGACTAGTTTAGTTTCGGGACTTCTCCTGAAGAATGACCAAGGGAACCGTATCAAAGTAGTGTGATCTCTTGGCATAGCTGAAACTCGATGTCAGAAAGCACGTTCCTCGCGTAGAAGCCCGAAGACGAAGGTCAGATTCAGCGAACGGAAGGGTAGGTTAGCTTTCCCACTCTCCTTGCTTTCAATCTGTCTTGTGCTACTCCTCAAGCCATTCTTTGAACTTACAACATAGGGGCGACCTTCACTCTTCCTCTCGCTTCCTAACCCTAAAAGCTCACTCCTTTTGGTCGGTTACTATTTCTTCCCTTCCGTTGCCTTTTATTCTTCATAGTGATCTCCTCTACCTTTTGAGATGAGGCCCATCTATTACCATCTTTGAGTCATAGCGGGACGGGAAAGCCTCATTCGAATCAAATCCCATCTCCAACTGAGAAAACTAGACTAAAGCTCGGGACTTATATTCTTATCCCGGGAGAAAGAAAGTTCCAGTAGCTGGAACTTTCTTTCCTTACCCAGTGTGGGATTATGGGGTTACTTTTCTGTTAGAAGGTGATGACTCAGGATCTTCCTTATGGATGAGATCGATAGATGCTTGCGCTGCGGGATCACGCGGGAGGGTGAGACTCTCTTATTAGCTACTAGCTTGACAGATTCCTGGTCGAAGCGGGCTAAGCTGCTATAAAGAGCGAGAACCGGCTAAGTTGAAGATGATGGGAATTTTCCAATTAGATTGGGTACTTATCGCGGACCCTGGGAGAATCTTCGTATTCTGTCTACATCATCTGTATCTAGTAAAGGATTGAAAAACTGGGGTCTCCCCTACGTACTGATTGAAGAGGAGGGGTTTGAGCCTTGTATATACGTATGTTATAAAATCGAATTATGGCATTCTAGCTGGAGTTCTGAGTGATCTGTCTCTTATTCAACTGATGTGGGAGCGAAGCCCCGGGTAGAGGAAATGGGGATTTAATGCCCCCTGTTAGTCTTCGATCTGGCGATACGAAAGGAATCAACTGATGAAGTAACGTAAAAAGGGCATCGGGACGGCGATCTTTTAGTGAGTTCTTCCGAATTAGATCTAGTGGCTCATCTTGGGATGTTTGGTCATAGCAAAGGGTGGGAGCTAGTAGGCGACCTAAAGAATCAATTCCAACCGATATCGAAGACAGTGACGACTAATGAGTAAGACAAAAACGAATCAAACTGGTAATTACGAGTTCTTCTCAATGAAGTGGCCCTTACTTTTCGTAATGTAATATAAGAGTGTAATTTCTCTCAAATCCTACTCCTCAAAGGATTGGCATCATTCTATAATTTACCATTATGAGGTAAGGGCAATCCTCGGAATCATTCTCTCACGTATAAGTTCTCCGCTATCTCGTTGGAAACGGGCCTTCGAACATCTCGCCATAGGTGGGTGAGTTAAGGTCTAAATTCAAGACTTCAGGTTCGTAAATCGAGAAGGACCTTTCCTCTCATAAAGATGGATCTTAACTTCGTGCTAATTATATAATTTTTACGTTCGAAAGGTTGTCCTTTACTTCGTATTTGCCCCAACAACCGAAACATGCTGTTTCAGGGCCGCATCCAATCTTTACATTTCTCGTGAGTAGTAGCTCTTTACTTGTACACTTCTTACTATATGGAAAGAGAACGAAGTACTACTCGGAGCCTTGAAAGCCCCGGTGCTAAAAAAGGTGCTAATTCAGTCTGATCAGTGATAGAGCGCAAATGACCATCTTTGGGGTGGGGTATAAGCATGCAGGCGACTCACGTGTAAATATAGGTCCTGTCTTTATTTCCATTATTTCATTTCTACGATTTAAGCTGGCTGAACAGAAGATAGAAGATTACGATTTATAGTCAAAGGGAGTTTCGCCATTTGAGTGAGTTCGGTTCCTCTAGGTAGGGTCGAAGCAAGGATGATCCTATCGACCCATTCCAACTTGAAGCTCTCTCCTGTCATGTCGGAGTATGGGGCTTAAACAGTCACTATCATTTGTTGAGAGAAACAAGGGATTTTCATTGAGAATCTCGAGACTAGAGGACTTCGCGAAGTGAAGAACTACTGAACCAGAACCAGAATGGCGTAGTGTAAGTTAGTAATGTAATTGAGTGCCGATCGCTTTCAAGCAAAATCGTAAACAAAGGGAGAAAGTGATCCTAGTTTCAAAAGGAAATAGCATCTCGTACATTAATACCTCCCTAGAGAGATTTAAACCTGGCGAACCCGAAGATGACGAATCCGGAGAGGAGGTCTGTTTCAAATAGCAACAGAAAGACGTAAAATGCCTGCTAATGGGAGCGACCCGGTCCAGATTATGAAGCTGATCCAGCCAGGCTTGGAAGAAATGCAATATAGAAAGACTCACACGAATGGGGCTTCGGTCGATTCTTTGAATAGGGGGCTTGTGAATCGGGGAAGGACGATCATACTGAATGAAATCAATGAACTACAGAACGACGATACACTCCTTCCTTTTTGCAGCTTTCTCATTAATTGTTTATTAAGCCTCATAACTGAACCTTTGAATTAGCTCTACGTAGAAGATGTCGAACCCGCTCAGCTGCTTGAGCGCGAGTCTTTCTCTTCCCTTGGAATGCCTATTTACAAGAGGTTGAGTCCTGGGTACCACTTTGAGGAAGGTTATTTATGCTTATTTTCTGTGAATGACAAGCGGTTCCCCGGATCAATAACAATGGTACAAAGATCATCTAGATGACTACTCAGCAAACTCCGTCCGTCCACCACCCAGTAGGAACAGTGAGCGGTTCCCTTAAGATTGTAGTGAATGTAGGCGTCGGCATTTCTATTTCTACGGAGCTGGACCAGTATGATGCTACTTTTCTAATAGAGATTGAGCTTCTCTTTCACTTTTGTCTCCTACGGATCAAAGGGGTAGCAGATTGAACGAGTGGGAGTGTTTGCTAACCTCTTTCTCTGTAACGTATATGAAAGCAAGTGCAACAGATCCGGATTGAACGTATTGAGAAATTCAGTGGTTAAAAGCCCGTTGCTGAGTCTTCGATAGCAGCTCTTGTCTGCCTCTGATCCAAAGTGCTATGGATGACCCCTGATAAAATGGCTTGAGGTACCTACCCGCGGGGCTTTATGCTAGGCTAGCATTAACGAAGTGGTTAGGCTATCTTCAGGGCCTGTTAAAACAGTTCATTATTGGAGCGAACTCTTTGAATGTTTTAATGTCTATTATAGATCTATCTAAATAAAATAAAGGAAGAGTCTGACCTTCATATTACTCGGCTAGCTACCTTCTTTACGGAGGCTGATCTGCTTATTGTTTTTAGAGGTTCAACGATAACCGGTGGGTAGGAGATAGTTGATAAGTCTGATGATTCACCGTGACGGTTAGATTCTAGCAATAAAAATCTTGAAAATACGAGTTTTGGGGGCAATCCTGATAGGAACAAAAACCGATGGCCTATTCTACAAGCTATTTTTCTAACAGAAATGGAAATAATGAAGCAAAGCTCAAGAAGGTCCATTGAGATTAGAGCTGCTCGCCCCTTCTGATTCGAGTGTGCTAACGATCTCTTTCCCTTTCCTATTCTTTCCTAACGAACTACCGAGCGTACCTTGCTACTGAAGTCTATTCATATCCAGCTTCACCAGCTGATTGATTCGGAGCTTCTTCTATAGCATTCTGTCCCGTGGGAGTTTGCTTAACCCCGTTTTACTTCTGTTCCATCCCTACCAGTCCTTCTTTTCTCATCGGTTTGAGTGAAAGTAGAAGTTGAATAAGGGTTGAGTGTTTGCTTAATCTGATACTTCCCGAGTGGGAGTTGCTTTTATTCGACCTTTCTAATCTTTCTCTGGGAGAGCTAGGCTAAGGATAAAAAAGAGGGTCTTTCGATCGAAATTATAAGAGCTAAGCTTATAGTTAATATTGAATATTGTTTACCAGGGAAGGTACATTTCTTTCCATCATAAGGATATAGCATTATCGCTTATCAACAATATGTTTTTGAATATGTATAGCTATCAGTATCAACCTAATAGATAGCTGTTTCCGTTTAATATGTATCAGTCTCGGGGTAAACCCCTTCATCTATTGCTTAGCCTGTTGGAGTCTTAGAGCGGGGACTCAAGATAGTGAGTTTGAAAGCCTGTATAGTACCTGGGAAGGCTCTAAGATAGATTTCTTGCTATGAGAGGGCTCTATATAAGAGATATCTTTTTTCTCTCTTCAATGCAAAGCCCCGAATCAGACAAGTCTACCTCTTCATTCTTTTTTGCATTAATGGTTTGACCAAGCTTGAGTCACCTTCCAATACCACATCCTGCATACCAGTGTCTCGCGCGAAAATCATAGCTTCACGAGCAGCCCCGAAAAAAAGGAATCCCCTTGATGAGAACAAAGCTAGCACCTGACCCTTATCATCTCGTATCGCGACTCTCACACCAAGAGAAGCATCGTTCCCTATTGCCGCGTCAAAGTTCACTTTAGAAAACTTATGAGGGGGCGGCTGCCATCTGCAGTTCACTTAAAGTGTCCTCGCTGCATCAGTCCTCTTTGCATTTCCATACTCTTCCAAGGCCCACTTAGCTAAAGATTCAGGCTCTCTACCCCTTCTTCCATCTTCGTACTCTTCTCTCGTGGCCTACTCAAAGATATAAAACCGGAGCCACTGGCTCTCCCTTTCCAAATTTCCAGCAGAGATATTCTATGACGGGATTCCAGGCTTATTCATCACGGGGCTCTCTCTCACCTAAAAACATAAGGAAGACTTTGAGAGACACGGATCAAGATCTCTATCGATAAGCGGAAAAGAACCCAATCAGAACTATAAAGAAGAGGCAAGCACTAAACAAATAGCTTGAATCACCTTATTCTCGTGATTACATGCAGCTCCCGCTCATACAGCCCTGCGCCCCAGGAAATGGGATGATGCGGAGGCTCAGAAATACCAATCGATTCACCCCGATACATAACTATATTAAGAAATAATCAAGTGGGTTCATCAAGTAGTGCTATCAGCTTAGGCACCCCTACTCCTAATTCAATTGCATGAAACTTGTTCCTCGTATAAGCTACTTTAGTAAGAAGGGCTACTACACTGAATATAGAAAGAGAATGGCTCTTCTCGCGAGCTATAAGGCCCCTTCACGTAAGTTCATGGGTTCAGCCCCACTATTGAGTCAACCGACCTTTTTTTTAGGCAAGGATTTTAAGCAAGAAAACGGATCTTAATGCATTCCAACGAGTCAGAGGTGAGAGATAAAGCTGCTATAGATCCCCGGGGCGAGGAGAAGGGCTGCCTACATTGGTCGACCCCCTTCATTCCGGAAGAGATCACCTAGACTAGAGATTATGACAAGGCCCAACACGGATGACTTTCCCAACACTTCTGGTGCCTACTCATGCTTGTGAAAAAGAGGAGAATCACTAATTATGGGCCGGCCACCTATGAGAAGATCAATTCCACTTGCCTCTCCCTTTGCTTTGATCGAGCCTACTTCATTTCCTTGGGATCTCGCCTCTGCCTTGCCCGCTGGAAAGCGCTTTGCCTCACAACTAGAGTACTTACTTGACTCGTGAGCCTCACTACTAGATATATACTTCTTCTTATCTATTTTGAGTGAGATTTTCAGTTCATTCCAGGGCGTCTTTTAAAGCTTATTATTCGCATTTCCGATACCGATAGGAACCCATAACTCGTGATTCAATCCGGTTCTCTGCTCACGACGTGGCCTTCTATGAGAAATTTGATCTATTGGATTCGAAGTTTATCCTGAACTGACTTAGAGTGCCTTGCTTGCTCCTTTCTTCTCTTTAGGCTTGCACGCGGGGACAGAAAGCGCCCCCTACTTCAGTGAGATCACCACCGGGGATAAAATGTGAAAGATCGACAGCTAAACTTGACTAGAGCATTGAATTTCCCTACCTTCTGCAAGAGTGAGATCAGACTTTGATTCGCTTCGGAGGATGCCAACTTCCGTAATCAAGACAAGAGTCCCGTCCTCGTTTAAATAGTGGTGCTCGCAAAGAGAATCCTATCCTTGCCATCAAACCGGCTGGACGACTTGAGCGCTGACTTAGATCGAATTCCTTTGAACATGGAATTGGCTTCTCATCCCTGAACTACACTCGAGATCTCCTCTTTCCCACTTCCCCCGAAAGACTGCTTTCAAGCCTAACGATAAGCTATTCGGACTTCTTCACTTATCAGTACGGATCAGCTTCGCCGACTAAGGAAGGCCCGGAAAGACAGTATAAACGCTTGAAAGAGCTCTAGCTCTTTCTGAGCTCACTAGATTCAAGCAAAAGCGCATCTTGCACTAATGATCTCGGGTTCGTTCAGGTTCAATCGATCCTCAATGATGACCTTCCTGATATCATTTTGTTTTCTCACCTACATTTTATTAATTTGAAAAGTTCTGTTAGGTTCTTAGTAGCAGTCGGCGACCTTTTCTTCTTTTACTTCACATAGCTTTTCGTCTCCTTGATAGCTGGAAGTTCTCCAAAAGTATGAAAAGCTGGAGGACTTTGTACCATCCATTCCGGTGTGGTTGGATTCTGTTCAACAGCCCAAGGACTTGGAGCACATCTTTTGTTATTTCCACTGCTTGAAGTGATTGTTACGACCACGAAGAAACGACGAATCCCAACTACGGATATATAAGAGCCAAAACTGCTAAGGGCATTCCATCCAGCGTAAGCATCTGGATAATCTGGAATGCGACGTGGCATACCCGAAAGCCCTAAGAAATGCATGGGAAAGAAGGTCAGATTAACCCCGAAAAAAGTGATCCAAAAATGGATTTGACCTAAAGTTTCAGGGTATGTCCGACCAAAGATTTTACCCACCCAATAGTGAAATCCTGCAAATAAAGCAAAAACGGCTCCCATAGAAAGTACATAATGGAAATGTGCAACCACATAATAAGTATCATGTAGAGCAATGTCTAGCCCAGAATTTGCCGGGACTATTCCAGTGAGTCCTCCTATAGTGAACAAAAAGATGAACCCTACAGCAAATAACATGGGTGTTTTGTATTGTATCGAACCCCCCCACATGGTAGCGATCCAACTAAAGATTTTGATTCCAGTGGGGACAGCTATGATCATGGTAGCTGCGGTGAAGTAGGCACGGGTATCAACGTCTAAGCCCACAGTAAACATATGATGAGCCCAAACAAGAAATCCAAGAACACCTATACTGATCATGGCATAAACCATGCCTAGATACCCGAAGACCGGTTTTCCCGAAAAAGTCGAAACGATATGACTTATGATACCGGATCCAGGCAGAATGAGGATGTAAACTTCAGGGTGCTTCTCTCTTCTACTAATATAAGCGGATGAATAGAAGAAAGGTGGACTATATCATCAACTTATTCCATTTGTCTAGGAAAGCTAGCCATGCTTTATGGTGAATACTGTCAGGTTTAAATGCTTTGAGATCGTAAAGACTGTAATATTCCTTAATAAGGAAGAATCGTCGTGATTTATGACTTCGGAAAGTACTTGATTTAAAGTAATCTAGCATCATGATAACATCTTTTCGACTTTGTACAGACCATTGATAGTAACCATTTTGACTACTATCAAAGTAGATATTTCCTCCAAATACTACCTTATAAGACTCTACATCTTGTAGAAGTTTATTATTTACTCGAATACTTAGTTGAGGTAGTCGATGCTTCATAGCGATACCAATGGTACCATCAGCATCAAAGAATCCTGCAAACCAATTGGATTGAGCATCTAGTGTAATAGGTAGAATTACAGGGATATCCAGTACTTGACAGACACGATGTAGTTGAAGTAGTCGTGCTGAATGTCGAATATGACCATTAATACAATTCATTAGTTTAATCATACCAAGTTGATTATGTAGTCGATAACGATAAGCTTTAGCACCTGATCGCATTTTAATACTTCCACCAAGCATATGTTGGATATATCGTAGTAGTCGTAGATCTTCAAGTCCCGTAGTAATTTCAAGAGAAGTATATCCTTGTTTACTAACTTGAATACTTCCATCACCATCGATAATTCCAGCTAGCCACTCACAGAAGGATTTAGGATAAGTTGTTGCGCATGTAGTCTCTGAGGTCCCTACTAGACTGCTTTTATGTCGTTGGTTACCTGCTGATTGTGTCTTAGATACTCCATTTTTACTAGATCGGGGTTTTACTAGAAAACCACTTATGAACATAGTAGGAGTATCATTAAGCAGACAGTCCCAGCATATAGCGCAATGCGTATTCAGATTTGAATCTGAAAAGGGCCATTTAAAACCGAAAAACCAAAAGAGATGCTGGTATAATATGGGGTCTCCCCCTCCAGCGGGATCAGAAAAGGTTGTATTAAAGTTTCGATCGGTTAATAACATGGTAATTGCCCCTGCCAGTACCGGAAGTGATAATAAAAGTAGGAATGCTGTCACTAGAACGGACCACACAAATAGGGGTGATCTATGCATAGTCATTCCAGGTCCACGCATGTTGGAGATTGTTGTTATAAAATTGATAGAACCTAAAATGGATGAAACACCAGATAGATGAAGACTAGAAATTGCTGAATCAACTGCTCCTCCAGAATGGCTGGTAATACCACTTAAGGGCGGATAGACCGTCCACCCAGTGCCGCTACCCACTTCTACTAAGGCTGAGCTTAATAGGAGCAAGAGACTTGGTGGCAACAACCAGAATGAAATATTATTTAATCGTGGAAATGCCATGTCAGGTGCACCTATCAGAATCGGAACAGACCAATTACCAGATCCACCTATCATCGCCGGCATAACCATAAAAAAGATCATTAAAAAAGCGTGAGCCGTTATTAAAACATTATAAAGTTGATGATTCCCACCAAGAATTTGATCGCCGGGGCGTGCTAATTCCATACGAATCAGTACTGAGAAGCATGTGCCCATCACTCCAGCAATGGCACCGAAGATGAAATATAGAGTCCCTATATCCTTGTGGTTAGTGGAGAACAGCCATCGGACCGGATTTGTCATAAAATTGAGATTCTTTCGTTTCCTTCCTTATCAGAGAGGGGCCCCTTAGGGAGCGGGGCTTCTTTATTGAAAAAGGGGGAGTGAGGGGGGAAGGAAGAATAGAAAGTGGGGGGGGGGGGGAGGTCCGGAGAGCCCTCACTTTATTGATGGGACATTTTGATCCCCCTTTCCTCTCACCCCCCCGTTCTGGTTCAGGATTCAGGAAAGGGGCAACGCAAGGATCTTACTTCGAAGCAATCTCTGGAGTTTTCCCTTATCCGAACGGGTCTTGCAAGAAAATAGGATTTCATATTGAGCTCCAAATATACGCTATTGGGATAGGATGGCTCCTACTATATATCCCCCCCCCTAAGAACCGCACGTGCGAGTTCCCCCGCATACGGCTCAAGTGGCGAAGGCACTTTCCTTCGCGCTTGGTAAGCGCTTCGCTGTAGCCAAGCTTACTGCTAGCCTATCGGCTAGAGCCAAGCTTCGACCGCGACTGCTCGTCGCTTCTGGCCGCCTTATTCCGTCACCCGAGATCCAAGTCAGCACTGGAAAAAATCTCTTGATTCCTCGCGGCCGGGCCGGCTTGGAAGCAAGCTACTTGTCGCCTATCTCACCCACCCCCTTTCCCTTTCTTATTATTAGTAAGATAGGTTGCCCCTTTCTCTAATAAGAAGGTGAGCTTCCAAAGCTCCTTCCTTCAGCTGGGTGAGCCTTCGCTTTTTGGATCGTCTTCTGCCCAATGCGGTACCCTCCCGCTTTTTGGTTCCCATTGGGTTTACCTTGTTTACAGGTCGACCCCATGGCAGCAAGAAAAGGTGATCTTGTGCTATACTCCGGTGATATCTTTCCTACCGAGGCACGCAAACTCCCATCGTGTCCCAGATCACATTTCGTGAATCGAAAGGGGAAGCCTACTCATCCATCAGCTCCTCTCGTAGATCGGTGCGGTTTTACGAAGCGTCTAAGCACAGTTCACTCGCGTTGATCAATCAAGAGCTTTGCCGCCACTCCTTAAGGTTACCTGTTGTATCATACACTTCTTGCATTCTTTCCCACGCTTCATACCCCCCTCTAGCTTCTTAAGGTAAGGTAAAGGGCCAGGCATGGTGGGGTAGGGGTAGGAGCATCCTGTCAGCAATCTTTTTGGCTTGACCAAGAAGTCTTATGTCCTCCGAGTCGCACGGCGTTTTAACCGAAAGAACTTCTTGCGCAATTCATGCCTTTCTGTTTTTATGACCAGAAATTGTTTCTTGATTTCCATTTCAAATTGTTCTCTGGACTTTTTATCAATATGAGGTGATCGTAACACAGTATATAAGACTCGTGATTCAGGCAATCCAATCTTTCGTGTGTAAGGCGTAAGCCCCCCAAAAAGGTTTTCCAGGTGCTCAAAAGATCGAATCACTATGCCTATCTTGGTGGTCGTTACTTTTGGTGGTCTTTCTTTTTTTTTGGCTTGTCTGACTCCTCTTCCTGTTCTTCTTCTATTGATCAGAAGCAGCGCCATGCCGTGTGTGGGCCACACTTCAGAAAGGACCTACGGGTGCCCTTCACTTACTTGTGTGAGCCCCCCGCCCGCTCATGCTCCTTACCAACAACCCGGCGCTTCGCCGGAACACACCATAGGTTGGTCCAACAACCAGTTGGCTCCTCGCCGCTGCACATTAGCAGAAAAAAGTGAGTGAATAGCCAGCCCCGTGCAAGTTTCTCAATCAGTTTCCATTATCCTCTTGCAGAAATATGCAACTCAAGAAAAGAAAGGCTTCTATTCTTGTGAAGCACTGAGAAAACTTGTGCATAGAACTTGCTATCTTTTTTCTTTTTTGATTTTTGATTTTCAAAGTCAGATAAGAAATGAGTGAGAGATGAGATAGAGTATTCATCTCCGTTTCTCTTAACTAACGAAAAATAGAAATTCGCTAATTTTGGATGGGAATTAAAAGGCTCTCCGAGCCGGATGAGTTCTTAACTTAAAATTGAGAAATCTTTTTTTTAGAGCTCCGCTATTTGAAGAATTTCGTTTGCAGATGCGACCATGAATCGAACCAGATCGAAACATTCAGCTGTCGACGGACACCGAAACGTCGACCGCAAACGAAGGATGGCCAGGCCCCGGTTCCCAGGGTTAGAGTATTCCCTATTATGAGCCTACTCAAATCAGAACTAAACTAGTTGATTCTCTTTCGCCTATCGGCCGGCCGGCTTTAAGCAACCTCCGCATTTCCTGCTGAGATCCCAAGTCTCAAAGTGGGCCCTCTTGGCCACCCGCGACCTTGGCTTTTTAGAGAATCCCGCTCCTGTGTCGTGGAACTTGTAGCTCGGAAGTCCACCGGGTGGGTTTGTTTATCCTTCCTGTTTCGAGG